>JAUEJL010102246.1:0-13159 GCA_032274825.1 Drosophyllum lusitanicum
TAAAAAAAGACTATAGTTTACACTAGGGGTGAGCATGGGTACTGAAAATACCGAACCGTACCGGTACCAAGTTAGAGTTTTCGGTCTGGTACTCGGTACTTGAAATATTGCTAAATCGGTATTCGGAACTAGTACCGAACCAACTAGGTAAAATAGATACCCGGTACCGGTACCGGTACCGTATATGAATATTTGGTACGGTATTCGGTACCGTCTTTAAACCAAATTTGGTATTCGGTAAAATCGGTACCGGTCCGGTACCATGCTTACTCCTAGTTTACACCTTTCTCTTTTGGTCAGATGAATATAGGGTGGTATTATTATTTATGTGAACTAATAATCTTATGTAGAACACATGTCTATGTATTTTTATGCTATTTCCATTTTCCAACTAGTTACCAAATATTTGCATTTCTTTGAATTGGTTTAAAAGAAACTGAAAATGCTAAGAAAAATCAAATGGGGGTCAAATTTTATCTTGGTATTGCACAATGCCACACTTTGATTTGGAGTGTGATAAAAGCAAGCATGAAATGGGTCCCCATTTCCTCCATTTGGCAGTAGATTGACATGGAAAGTAGGGGGTCCTCCCCTTTGTTATTATAATCTAGTTCCATGCAGTCATGCACATGCATGTAAGAGATCTTCTTTTCTCTCTTGGAAAGTTATGAACACATATAAACAATGTTGTTCTTAACATTTTACTAGTCATTGGTAGTATAAAACATATACATATATATGCAAGTAGTCTAGTTCTTGTAAGTAATTTTGAGTTGCTACATATACTAGCAATCCCTTCTAGTTTTTTTCTTTCCGAGTGTGGATACTTATAGATAGAAGCTACACATGGTTTCTTGTCGTTTCTAGCAACCACTTGCCCCAGTTTCACGCTACAAATGTTGTATTTCTTGAAACCCGTTTGTTTTATTTTTTCTTAACACATGGATAGGAATCTTCGTGGAAAGCTTTAAAGGATCTAAAACTGTTATACATGCTTTCGTTACTTAACATGTTTATAAAACTGTATAAACCCCAACAAGCCGGAAGCGGTTAAAATCGATGCACATGGTAGTTGATCAATGAACATGAAGTTGTGAATACATCCATTGCAGAAGCTTGAAAAATATGGTGATATTTTTATAGGGTAGCTTCTCAAAATTGCCCATATATGGTGTCTCTTTTACAGTTTGACTTGGCCTTTTGCCTATCTCTAGTCTCTACTTACTTCATAAAGCACTATCATGCCAAAGCAAGTGAACAGATGCAATTAAGAAAAACAAATGTGAATAACATACACCAATTAAACCTTGAATACTGTCAACAAAAAAACACAAAACACAGTATATTATTCAACCTAAAACTTTAGCTAGAGCAACATCCTGATTTCTTAACAGCAGATACATCATCTTTACCTCCAACATTAATCGTTTGTCCCCTCGGTACAACCATCGGATCGTTACCGATATCCAACGCCTTCTTGCTCACCACATGATATATCTGAGTCAATACTTCTGTGAAAGCATTCTCAACATTTAGGGATTCTAAAGCTGATGTTTCCATGAAAAAGTTGTTCTCTTTCTCTGCAAATGCCTTTGCATCATCCGTCTGCACAGCTCGTAAGTGACGTAAATCGGCTTTGTTCCCCACAAGCATTATTACAATGTTTTGATCCGTGTGATCCCGAAGCTCCTTAAGCCATCTTTCGACGTTTTCAAATGTTACATTGCGTGTAATATCGTATACAATCAATGCACCTACTGCTCCGCGATAGTATGCACTTGTTATTGCGCGATACCTATGATTTAAAAACTTCTATAAATTATTAATAACGATGCTGATGTTGATGATAATAATAATTTTAGTTAATAAAATATATATACCTTTCTTGACCAGCGGTGTCCCAGATTTGGGCCTTGATGATCTTGTCATCGACGTTGATGCTACGAGTGGCGAATTCAACCCCGATGGTGGATTTGGATTCGAGGCTGAATTCGTTTTTGGAGAACCGCGACAAAAGATTGGTTTTACCAACACCTGAATCCCCGATCAAAACGACCTTGAACAAGTAATCGTAGTCATCGTCACCGCCATACGCCCCCATTTTCTTCTGTGTTAAAGAAGATCAAAATCCTTTAGTTTTCATGGAGATGATGATGAAGATGATGAAATTCTGGATGATGATCAATGGGAAATTTTGGTTTTTTGTTTTCAAGATCTCAGATTTTTGAATGATATAGTTATGATGGTTGAATTTGTGTAAATCATGAGATCAAGAGAGATGCAAATTAAGGAAAATAGAGGAGAAAAGATGTTATGTCTATAAATTGAATGTTTGGAGTGACCCAATCTGGCCAAGGCTAAAATTATGGTAATTGTTGGTTCCTAATTCTTCCCATACATGGATTTAAGGGCGATCCACCTAGAATATTGTTATCTATGTATAGGCAAATGTTGCCTCGATCTAACTTAACTTTACACTGACAATTCGTGTCGAGTTCAATTCGTGTTCGTATTTAATACGGGTCGAGTTATTTGTGTCATCCCTTTTCGTGTCGACCCATTTTGATCCCATCCATTTTCGTTTTCGGTTAGTGTAACTTAATTTCGTGTTCGGTTTGTGATGTGTTTTTTGTCAACCCATTTTTCAGATAATAAAATTCAGGTTGTGTTTTTGAATAAACAATTCTAAGAAAAATAGTTCAAACGAGAAATATTTTTTGTGTAAGAACTGTTTGTAACATCATTAATGACCCATTAATAAGGGTATTTTAGTAATCTACATACTTACCTAATCGTGAATTGCGTCCGGGTGGCCTGTCGTTAATGAGTTAGACTTGATTTTCTCAAAATACTTCTCATTAATGAGTCATTACCATTAATAGTCATTGATTTATTCTTATCAAGAGTCAACATTAGTTCTCACATGAACCATTTTGATGGAATTTGAAATTTAGTTTTGACTTTTGTTGGTCAAAATTATATTCAATTTTGACTTTAATTGGAACTAAAATTAGTTGAGATAATTTTATATATGCTTTTGTTAAAATTTAAAATATCGTATTTAACCACTATAATTTACAATTATCATATTTATCCTTTATAACATATCAAAATACGTAGCAAAGTTAGTATGTGACTTTGACATATTTTTGTATGTGGAAATGTCTGCTAAATGGAAAACTGAAGCATGCTTGTGTGATATGGCAGAGGAATTGAAGTGTAAGAGTTTATGTGATGAGTTTGTGAGTCTTTGTATTTTGGTTTTAAGTTGGTTACCACTGGTGTTGGTTGTTATAGCTTATGGGATGAGTTCTTTGTATGTATGGTAGATGGATTTTTTATTTTTTTTTAAATTGGATGTGTGTATGTAACTTGTGGACAGTATGTGGAATGGAGTGAGTTCTTATTGTTCATAAAAAATATTTTAAAATATTATATTTTATCAAATGGTCAATAATGATTTAATTATCAAAGTCTTAGTTTAATTTCGTATAAACATCAAAACTTTTTTCAACCGGTTTTACCATAAAGTTTGAATTTGTTATGATTTAATCTCAATGTTATATCTTCCTTTTGGTTTAAACCTTAAAGTTTTTTTCCCAAATAATTTAACCCTTAAATTTTTGTTAAAAAGTGGTATAACTCTCAAAGTTTTGTTAAGTTTTTGAACAAAACTAAAATGCATAATAACTAAAGTGGATAAAATCGAAAACCATATAAAATTTAAGTGATTAATCAGTTTTTTTTAACAAAACATCAAGGTTTAAAAAATTTGAAAAAACTTTATAGTCTAAATCATAACAAATTCAAAACTTTATTGTAGAATCGTTTAGTTAAAAACTTTGATGGTTAAATCATTATTGACACATCGGATTCTTAGTTTTATCGTTATAAAATATTTTATAATCATTATGGTAACAATAATGATAATTGAATTCAAGAAATATAATAACGTCTCTTCATATCATGATACCACGTTTTTGTTGTCACCTCTGTCCTTTCCATCGCATCGACGCTTTCACCGCTGATTTGAGTGTTGATGCCTTTTGTCACCATTTTCTAAAACTTTTATTTTATTCACGTTTTATAATTATTCAATATCTTTTTATTAATGTTAATATATATTATTTTTTTAAAAATCAAGGCGTATATCACACACTAGCATTTAATCTAGTATATATATATATATATATATATATACATGATTAGATATTTTGATTATATTTTGTTGGCATTTAATCAATTATGGCTCGTTTTATTTTTCATATGTTGCAAGATTATCGTGATTATGATCCTGTATTAATTAATTTTAATACTTTTGTTAAAACTTTTGTTATTAGTCATTAATTAATTTTAATACTTTCGTTTGCGTAGCCCTTTTTTGAACTAGTAAACAAAAAAATATGTAAATATATGCAAATATCAATTACTTAATACATAACGGATTAACCAAAACAAACAAATATAAGATATTAAAATCTAAACACTTAATAAGAATTAAGCTAGGAAATCAAGAAACAAAAGTTAAAAGAAAATTTACCAACCGAGAAGTTGTAAGGATTTTAAGTCATAGATCCGCCTTAAATTTATGAATTCTGTTTTTTAATCGTTGTTTGTTAATTTATCAGCAGTGAAGTAGAATTCATGATCAAGTTTGCCTTCGAAGCCGACAACCTTTGATTTCGATTAAGGTTTGATGTCTTGGTTCACAAGAGCTCTAACTCTGAAACTATTGATTTTGTTTTTTCTCAAGTACTGAACTCTCAACCTTTGATTACTTACCAATTTTGTTCGTTCTTGCCAAACGATTTTGTGGGATTAAGTCATCGTCTCCTGGACTTCTGTTACAAGTTTTTACTTCTTTTTAATCCTTGCAAATTTTATGTGCCGACGAGGACCCTTTTTTCTGTTACCATTTAAATTTTATATTTGGGCTCAATAAAAATTGGTTTACTTATATACAATATAGAACATGTATAAAATAATGAGCCCCCTTTTACCCTTTAGACATGGGTCATGGACGGTTACACTTGTGACACGCCCTATATATGTATGTAGTTATTGTTTAGCGGTAATTTGTGGTTGTGGTTGTGTTTGTAAATTTAAATAGATTATTTTTCAATTTACGTTTGTACTTTATATAAATTATAAATTTAGATAGAACGAGATGCTTGCTGTCGCTTGTTGCGACGGGAGACAAAAAATAGGAATGAATAATAAAAAAACTAACTTTTAATTACAACCATTTGAAATGAAGAAGAAAAAAAATCTAAAAGACTTCGTGGCACGTTAATTGAAATTTGGGTCGAATTCAAATATATTCAAGTTTAATATGTTCGTACCATTTCCAACATAACATTTATTCAAGTTTAATTTATTGTATTAGTATAAATTAATATTAAAATGTACACAAGAATAAAACGGTTACAAATATATATTAATATCTGCACGGACCATTATGTGTTAAAAAGCTATATGAGACAAATAAATAATAAATTAAATTAATGATTTTAATACATTGAAAATAGAACATAAATGATAAATTGAAAATGGGAGGCGAGTCGTGATTTGAACCCCAAACAAACACCACACAAAACGTAACAATAAACACTCCATCAAAGCTAAAGTTTAGTTATTATAGGATATTAGGATCTACAAATTATATATACAATATTAGAAATGTTATTGTTAATTATACTTTAATAATTCTTGATAATTGTTAGTGTATATAATTTGGTATTTAATTTTTTGGGTAAATTGCATGAAAATGCAATGAACTTTGCGTTAGTTACCATTGTATACAACCGACTCTTTTTTCTTAAAAACAATACAATCGACTTTCATAATTTTTTCATTGTATACTCATAACTTTTTCTCTGTCTAGTTTTTAGTTACTATTGTATACAATGAACTTTTTCATAATTCCCATTTTATACAACAACTTACATACAATGGGAGAATTATGAAAGTTGATTGTATTGTTTTTAGAAATAAAATGTTTATTGTATACGATAGTAACTAAGATAATGTTCATCGTATTTTTATACAATAATGTAAAAGCACAAGTTGATGGACTTTGAAGACAAAGAAGGAGAAATGTGGCATTAGATCGGGTTTTTTTTAAGATAATATATTAATTAATTAATTTTTAAGATAATATATTAATTAATTAAAACTAACAAGATGCTAGAAATTATATCGATTAGTTACTACGGAAAATTGAAATTTTCCGTAGTGTTGACCATGTGATCTCATGCAGGCTTATGAAACCGAGGGACATATGATGGGCTTGTTTACGTACATGTGTTTTAATGTTATTTCAGATCTATGAATTGTTGATTGATAAATACGAATAAAATGTTTTTGATCAAAACATGTTAAAAAAACACATCTAAATACGTTTTCATTAAAATATAGAATTTATGTAAACTTATAAATATAGTTTGTAAAATATGGATTTTTCAAACTAATTAACAATATTATTGTTTTACATAATTTAGTTTTAAATTGGTACATGCATAGACATGTTTTTGTTTGTTATATTAAATTAGGATGACATGTAGCACTTCTTAATAAAGTATAACGAAGAGACCCACAAAGAATTTTGAATGCATGCAAATATGTCAAAATATGGATTACACTGATAGAGTATTGTTGTTCAATAAAATCTATTTAAAAAATATAGTCCTAAAATTTTAATATTCAATCATAGGTGATTCAGTATACAATTACATGTGATTTGTAAAAACATCACATACGAATTACAAAAAATTACGAAAATGCCATTCCGCACAAAATTTTAATTATGAACCATATTGAACATTCTTCTACACTGATATATATGGTTAAAATTGGTTTTAATAAAATGCATAAGAATCTTTGAATGTGAGATGATTTATAACAAAAAATTGTCATACAGAATAAAATTTATGTGTTTGGACAATAATATTCTTAAACATATGAATTCATTTGAGAAAAATTATTCAAAGCTTCATAAGAGCAAAAATGTCATGATTGTTATATATAACTAATATTTATTGTATGCAAATCAATACACTTTTTGAGTGCATGAAAATATTGTTAGATGCACGTTTTATAAGAAATGGACTACACAAAGTTACCCTAATTAAATTTAAACCACACCATTCAATAATTGGAACACTTTTAATTGTAATCATTGGGTCCTGGCCACTCCTAAAGCATATCACAGCTACAAGGTGACATATTTACGCTTTAGATAGTCCTAAGCCATTTGTTCACATGTTTCAAATTGGATGGTTTAATCGACACCCTAGCCAGGCCTAACTTCAGGCAAAGATTGGTGTAAACATGCCTTATGGAGATTAGTTATCCTGGTTTAAGCTGTGTGCTTAGGTTATGTGTGCAAAACGTAAACTTAAGTTCTATGAAAGGGTCGCTTTGACTCCAAGAACATCAAAACCCTAATTTCCACGAGTCATTGATGCGTGTTACGCCTCCGGATATTGCACGGTGTGCTTTCAGCTGGAAAAAATTTTGTTTTCCATGTTTTTGGACACAATTAAATATATATAGATATTATATATTTTATTAGTGTTTAGTTAGTTTACGTATTTCTTGAAGAGAGCTACGCAACGAACTAAATAGTGTCCAAACCGGAGTTAAGATGATTGAGATAACGAGTCTAAAAGTGGAGTGTTTGAAATTGAAAATCAAGTGTGGAAACTTGATCCCACATATGAGTGGGAAGGAAATTGAGATGAGTATTAAACCATGGAGAAAGAAGGTTGGTAAGCTTCTTTATATAGTTTTACTCCACATCCTACCTGCACGCACGAGTGCAAAATCTGGATTTCGTAGGGTAAATTCGTCAAACTTGTCGCGTGCTATAGACATAAATGCAGCTCTGATATTTCAAGCTCGCGCATCGAGGTTTTGTTACGCATTCATTTCGTTTTTCCCCTTTAGAATTTTCAAAATTTTATTTATGGGAAATATACAAACTTTCAAATTAAGTTTTGGTTTGATTTTGTAAATAAAATCTCCAAATATATTATATTCAATATTAAATACAGAAACATTTTATGTGCGTGACTGATTCTATCCTCCACTATGAATAATAGGCTCATATAATCGATTTTTTGGTTCATAGAATTCGAAATTCTCTCTCTAAAATCATCCCTATATACTTTATATTTGTGCTCGGTTGCCGTGTTCGAGTTTCAGAGATCTCACACAATAGGTTACAGAAAACTTTTAGGCATGTAGGTCTTATTCGGCAGTACATGCTGCTTTGGCCGTTGTAACCTAGGAAACAGATGTCGAATCTGTTTTAAGGGAGCCGTGTTTAACACAGGTCTCGGTCCCCCGTTTATTTTCCTTTTCAAGTCTTCTCGTCTACTCCGTCCTTGTGTCGTTGCAACTTGCAAATTTTATTAATAAAATTGATATTTTCCCAACAATATTAAAACATATTTGCTTTACAATGAACTCTGTGCTAGAGTAAATACAAAGGTTTTTCAAAAATCTTTACTTGCGTGGTGGCTCAGTTTTTTGCACGGTGCATCTTGAAGCTATCAGTTTTTCAATTTGTAATTTCGTGAAAACTTTTGGTTTTATACTTTTAAGTGTTGCTATGGATTCCATGCCTATTGTCCCTATTTCGCGGGTTACTAATCATGCTAAGAAACTTGAATTGTTTTGGGGTTGCACTTTATGAGGTGACAACAAAATATGTTCTTCTATCTTACTACCGTGAACCTTGCATGGTTCTTGACTGAATATGCTCCTTAGCTTGTTGATGGGGAGAAAGATTCTCAAGTTGTGAGTGCTGTAGATGCTTGTAAGCATTCAAATTTTCTATGCCAAAGAATTATTATGAGAGTTGTTGGAATGAAAGTACAAAACAAAGGATGCTGGCACCAAGAAGTTTGTGGTGGCTTAGGCCTTGTTTGTTTTTTCAAAGAAGACCTTATTCTAAAAAACGTGACGGGCAGACGTTTTTGCTTAAGATCATTTGTTTTTTCGAAGACATAAGATCTTCCTACATCTTATTTTTACTTATTATTATAAGCGATAGAAATAAGCTTTTTTGTGCAGACGTTTTAAACCCATCCCCAAACTCACGCCTCCACCGGTCGAAGCCCATCGATTGTCGATCCATCATCTCCTCCTGTCGATCCCAGCACCAGTCGACCCATCGTTGAGCCCTCCACCAATCGAAGCCCTCGATCAGTCGAATCCGTTGATCTCTCATCAGTCGCCCATCGCCTATCGCAGAGCCCTAAACACTACGTCAGTTGTCCTCGAAGCCCTTGATTAGTCGAAGCCCTCGATCAGTTCAGTCGAATCCGATCAGTTTCCTTGAAGCCCTCGATCAGATCAGTTTCCTTGAAGCCCTCGATCAGTCAAAGCCCTAAACTCTACGACAGGTATCTGATTTGAAGCTTGATTGCATCTGTGATTTGAGTTTGAAGCATATTGTTGTTTTTTGTTGCTCATTGTTGTTGTTTACTGCTATAAATTATTGGGTTCATTGTTTATTTGAAGCTTGTGATTCCTGTGTTTTATCATGGCATAAAGATTGGTCAGCAACATATAGATGTTTGAGGACAATAGTATTTTATATCTTTGCCTTACCAATTTTCAGTCAGAGCTAAAGATTGGTCAACAACTGGACTCTTGTCTATTTGAAATAGAATAAGGGCAATTGGACTCTTTATGGGTGTGTGTATTATATGTATGTATGTATATAAACAACTGCTTATATACTTGAAAATGAAAACTTTGTATAATGTGTTTGCAAGATACAAATGTGTAATTAGTTGTTTTTCTATTTGATCCGTTTAACAAGTTGAATGTGTCGAAACTTGATATATGGTTATGATAATCTGATTGTTTACAATATGTTGCAATTTGTTCAATATGTAGTTTGTCCAAATGGGTGGTCAACCGCAATGGTCTAACCACATGGAAGTGTAGAAAGTGTGTCAGTTGAAAACAACCACGTACATAATCAAGTTGATAATGAGGTCCAACCACATGGAAGTGTAGCGGATCGTGAGTACATGGTTCTTTTGCGAGATCAAATTACGGAACAATTGATGCAAATGTAGAATTTAGTGACTGTTATGTTAATTAAGCAAATTGCGTAACAATTTTATTTAATCTTTTTTGAATTTTATATTTTGGATATTGGATATTAATGTTTTAGATATTAGATATTAATGTTTTGAACCTATATATTTGATAATTTTACTCGAATTGTTAAATTTAGCTTAAAATTGCAAAGTTATAGAAAATAAGACATTTCTTAAAAATAAAAAACAAACAGCTTATTCAATACGACATTCGCAGACATAAGACCTTTTAAACCTTAGCTTATTTAATAAGACTTTCGCAGATATGAAATAAGACCTTAACAGCTTATGTCTTAAAAAACAAACAACACCTTAGACCGATGATACGGCCCTAAATAAGTATCTCTTAACAAGTTATCGCCATTACAAATTTCTACAATACACACATTTTATGATCAGTTGCTACCATTAATTACTAGTCTCCTATTTAACATGCATCCTCTAATACGAGTTCTTGACTTACTGCCATTGATTATCGGTCATATATTGACGACTAACGATGACATAAATTTGTAACTTTACAAGGTTGCCTTCTAACAAGTTCTTTTTTATCTTTATTTGTTAGTATAGTTTTTACTTAAGTTTAATATTATTAACTTTCACTTTGTTATAACCTATTTCTAAAATTAATTTTATAAATCTAGAAAACAGAGATGGATATATTTTTAACAACTTTTTAAATTTTTTTTGAATAACAAGTAGCAAGATTAATAATAAATAAATATGCAAGTAATAAAAGAGTATGATTAGAGAAAATGATATTAGATGTATAGGGCCATAGGGGACATATATAGTAGTTCTGTTGAATATCATAGAATACATCATATGTCAGCTCGTTAGCTTTCTATCAAGGGTTTCCATAATTAAATGTCTCTCATAAACAAAAGAGATCATAAGTACAAAACGTCTCACCAATAAGATATTGATCATCTTTTCAACTAACTTAATAAGCGAGTGATAACCTATACTCAGTGTTTCACTAGTTTTATATAGTTATCACCTCTAAGCTTCTAACTATTATATGTTAGCGATCACTAACAACTCAAAATACAAAGATTTACAAATAAAAAAGAGAAGTAAGAGATGAGATTGCTTTTGTAGGTTATTTTCTTGCTTGCCACTTAAAACTACCTCTTGATCTTGATAGAAAATAAGTATGGATACTAAAACCACAACACTCATGTTGTGTTCCCAAATCTATTTTTAGGAGAGAAAGGGAGTGATTTGGGATGATCCTATAAAATGAATGTGTTCCAATACTGTTTTTTAGAAAGAAGAAAAGAATGGAAGAGAAGATTTTGTGATATCTTCTCTCCTAATTATCCTCCCAATATTGGAGAGATTTGGAGAGAAAGAATCATATGAAGATTGTAACTCTTATATAAAGACTATGATACCCTTACCCTAGTGTATATCAACATCACGTATTCTATTCTTCATCAAAACATCCGTCTCTGTTTCTACGTAACCTGCTTCATCGATGTCTTCCAGGTTACATTCTTTTATATTTTTAATCATTATATATGCATGTTTTGTTTTGTTTTAATTGTGAAAAAACTGGAATTATGATTATTAACAATTCTATATGCCTATATGATTTGCTATTTATATTTCTTAAATTCTAGTCTTGTTCCAAGTAGCACCATCACACCATGACTCATCATTCTTTTTTATGTTTTTTTAGCATCATTTGAATATCAATAAATTGTTAAAATTGATATGAAGGAATTCAGAGGCCTAATAGAATCCACGTCAAATTGAAATTTGAAAACAAATAATTTCTTGGTTGTATGTGTATGTTGTTGTCTTGCAACTTGAATGCAAGGAAAAAATAGACGGAAGCCACGTTAAATGGTGTTTGAGGTATAAAAAGTTTATATTAAGGTGGTAATCATATCTTATTAATTTAAATCTTATCCTTTTATTTAATATATATGTTTTATTATTTGCTTGTAAGGTAGGGATAAAGTTGTGAAGTTACGGCAATATCGTTTTTATCTTATTTAACAGAACTCAAATTTAGAATGGATAACTTCACGCTTGAGAGAATACTCACCATTCGGAGTATGGTCAGAGCCCGACAAATGGCAGCAATTCATTTAATTTGTGAACTAGTAACTTTTATTATACGACGTAGGATTACCAACATAAATCATATTAATATACCTACAATTGAAGATACTTTACATCGACGAAAAGTACGTGAAGAATTGTTAAAAGACCTCTCAACAAGTGGTAAATGCCGTGAACTTATACGTATGAGTGAAGAAGCTTTTAAGAAACTTTGCACCATCTTGGAGTGTAATGGTGGTCTTCGACCGACTCGACGAATGTCTGTTGAAGAGCATGTTGCTAGATTTTTACATATTGTAGGGAATGATTTGAGAAATCGTTTTGCCTCTTGGATTTACCGTCGCTCTAAATCAACAACAAGTAGGTGTTTCCATAGAGTATTGAACGCAATTATATCGTTAGAAGATCTTTACCTTCACCAACCAACTGGTCAAATTGTTCCAAAAGAAATTCAAGAAAAGAAGAGATTTTATCCTTTTTTCAAGGACTGTGTAGGAGCAATTGATGGAACACATGTCCGCGTAAGAGTTTCGAGTAACGATGCTCCAAGATATCGTGGTCGTAAGGGATACCCAACAATAAATGTTTTAGCCGCTTGTACGTTTGATTTAAAGTTTACATATGTATTGACCGGCTGGGAGGGTACCGCATCAGATTCGAGAGTATTAAAAAATGCACTCATTAGAGATGACAAACTTCTTATTCCGAATGGTAATTTCTCAATACAATTTATAGTTATACGTGTTACCATATATTATTATACTAGCTAATTCTAAATTCTATATAGGTAGGTACTATTTGGTTGATGCGGGTCTACCCCTTAAAAGCACACTAATTAGCCCATATAGAGGCGTAAGATATCATTTAAAAGAGTACTCATCTCGTGCACCAGAGAATGCCCGAGAGCTTTTTAATCTTCGTCACGCGTCATTACGAAACTCTATTGAACGAGCATTCGGCGTGCTAAA
>JAUEJL010102257.1:0-13159 GCA_032274825.1 Drosophyllum lusitanicum
CGAGAACCAATCTTAGCCGTTCATTTTGGATAATGGAATTCATGGATGAAGAGCGTGGGGGATTGAGTGTGACAAGGTGCATGTAAGAAAATGATAATGTTGCATATTTAACTAACAAATTTTGATTAATTTATCATTATTAAAATCTATCTACTAGAGGAATGAATGTTTGTGTCCAAATACATTATAACCTGCCTTAATTAATAATGTCAGGATGGACCCGCACCTAATATTCTTCCAGCCCAATTGGACCCGTTTGATTTACTTATAGTTTTTCTTTCAGCCTAAGTTAACCCATATTATAAAAATTCTCTATCCAAAAAGACCCGTACATTAAATATTTGCTACCCAAATTGACCCAAACTTTAGTTTATGGGACATATTTGCCAGCTCTACTAACAACTACACATGATAATGTACTTCTTGATTGAATGTTTTTTTTCTTAAATTTAGATACATATATAAAAGTTTTTAGAAGAGTAACTATGTAAAAATGACATTTTTCATGCTCTCATTCTCCGAAGGTGAGGCAGAAATTTTGTGATTTACTTTTGTAAATACTATGTAGATGAAGGAGCAGTTTTGTAAATCTGGTCGAGTATAACTTAGAAGCCCCAAAAAAGAAGCAGCTGATAGCTTTTGCGGAACAAGACACAATTCGGCGTTATCACCAGGTTAGTTTTGGATTTGATTGCTCCCTCAAAACCCTAGGGTTTTAGGTACTTTGCAACTCATGTTCTTCCTCCTTGAAATTGAAATTAGCTTACTTTAAACTTACAACTCTTTCTCTGTATATGATTGGAGAGAAATATCAACCTGCAATTTTCTTGTATTCTATAAATTGATAAAGGGGCATCTCAGCTTAGATTAGGCTAGGGCTTCCCTATTTACGTGTTTTTAAGGATCCAAGAGACCTTGATTTAGAAAACAGAATAGAAATTATGGTCCAAAACGAAGTAATTATTTTTTCAACATTTTATGTTGCTGGATGCTTGATACAAGTTAGTTATTTAAGTGGATAATGTTGACATAATTTTTTTATTGAATTATCAGACACAAGTATAGTAAGAGTTATAGAGAAGGAAAACAGATAGAAAGTCAATTGGATTGTTTCATACCCTGCACTAATTTGGTTGCCAGATTTAGCTATATAGCTTATATGTCCTCTTCTCTTTCATACTTTGCGAGTTTGTGTTCCTTACTTTCTGACTGATTGGGAAATGTCCAAAGTATTTAGGAATCAATTTGCCTAGGATCTTAAAAGTGTAGACTCAACTGCATTTAGGGTTTGATTTTTAGGTAAGCCAAGCCGCATATCTCAACCAATCTTTCACTTTAATGTCGATTGGTGTAATGCTTCATTTTTGCCTGAACTGTTGAGCAGGGGGTGAGTGTATTGACCGAATTTAGTCATTTACAGAGCTGAATCGGTACTTATTATAAGTTTTTGGTTCGGTATTCGGTTCCAAAAATCAACAAATCCGGTTTCTGTATCAGTTTGGTCCAGTTTTGGTACCCAGCTCACCCCTTGAGCTTCTTCTTGATAACCTGAAGAACCATGTTCTTTTCTTCAAATAGTGATTGAGCCACTGAATCTGTGTTGTGTTGAAGTTGGTGAAAGGACACATGAGGACGCTTTGTTGAAATTGATATATTTGTTGCACTGTTGGGCGATACCATGCCTCTCAGGTTCTCATGCCAAACTTATTTAGTATTGGGATTAGCACACATACACACACTTAAAGTTTATCGTTCACTATGTTAAACAAGTATATTACCAACCTTTGATCGATTATTTTACCACTCATTTTAAGTCCTTTCTTAAAAACTCTAAAGGATGTTAATATATAATACAGTGACACCATATGCTCCACATATTGAGATCCTTTCATCCCTATATGCTAAAAATCATACTCTAATAAGTGTAGGCGTGTAGCGGAACTCTAAAAATCCATATTCTGCTAGACTGGACGACTTAATGGTATAACTGGTTTCTAGATTAATGTGATTGGATATTTGGATGTCATCCAGAATTTAGAATCCTGAATTACTTCTACTCGATAGGAGTGTTTGGCTATCTAAAACTTACACATTGGAGCAGGACATCTTTCTTTAGAGCCACCTTAATCGCCTCTGAAATGACCACGACCTCTGGTAGTCTGGTGTAAGGTATATTCCTTGGAGCCATATGAACTTCTAGTAAGGCATCTAATTTGGGATCACGAGAAGAAACTCTGTGGCTATTATAAAACCACCTTGTGGGAATGCACTAATGCTATTTGTTGTAGCACTACAAACAGAATGCTAAAACATCATTGAGGTTGAGTTGTAAAACCACCTTGGCCACGGTGGGAATGCAATAATGCTATTTGTTGTAGCACTACAACCACTACCTCTATTTAAATCCCGATAATTAATGCATAGCCTCCATGAACCATCATGCTTTAGAAAGCAAAATCAAAATAACATATGGACTATGATTGTGTTGGATAATGTCTCTTTTGCTCTTGAACTATTCCTTAGAACTCCTGCATTGGCTGGTGTTTATAGCAACTTTGATTCTGACTATGGAGATATATAAAGTACCCATGATTCATCAAATTAAGTGTGTGATCAGATTCTCATTTATTAACAACTCCTCCAACAAGGGTTTTGTTTCTTGGTTTTTCTCTATGCAAGGCAACAAGTTCTCCGTCAATGTTGAACCAAATTTTAAATCGAAATATCGTGGGTCCTAAAGTCTGCAACCGCTGCACTCCAAGAACATCAGTGCTGATCAGTGCTCTATAATTGAACAGCCTTGTCATGTTTATAAACCTAAGATCTTTAAAACATATTCAAATCTAGGATTACAACAAAGAGATGTCTACCTGCTACTTTATTTCCTTCAAAACATAGAAACTTGCTGGGTCTCAATTCACAGCCTCTTAGTTCTTTGAATCCCTAAAATTTGCGAGTGCTTCTACTATCAATCAGAACTCTTTTTTTTTCACTTTATGTCTACCTACTACTTTATTTCCTTCAGTACGGCCCTATTTTTTTGACTGGTATTATTCAATTTCCATCCTCACAAAACTGATCCTAACAACCTTTCATACACACACACACAAGCCCCTCTTTTCTTATGTACCTTTACAGATGACCTGGAACTGTTTAGTAGACTTTGGGCTACTAGCCTCTCTATGTCTAAACATCCCACTTTAAAGCTAGAGATTGGCAATCTTCATGATTGCCTTATGTCACTTATGAGTCAACTACTGCTTGGCTGGAGGTCTGTGGAAATTTGCTACAATATTTCTTAGTTATCTATGTATATATTTTTTTTGAAAATCTTATCTATGTATAATTTTTCATGACATCAAGCTTAGGATTCCTATAATTAAATATCGGGTAGATACTTTGAAAGTTGTTTCTGGAATCCGGTGTTCATTCAGCGTGGTTGACCGTAAAATTATGCAGGTTTCGGTGTGTGAGATTACAATGGACATGCAGATTCAAGAAGAACCGTCTTTGAGTCCATTTGTTAAAGCAACACTTCGTCTGGGATCAGAAACGCATTCTATTGAAGCTTGCAAGGGAACTCTTTCAGAAAAATTGGCTTTTGTGAAAGAAGAAAGTATGAGAATATTGAAGGAATTCATTACCAAACATAACGTCCCAAATGATGTCCCAGATGAAGTTTCATCTGAAGATGATGATGGTGAGGGGCTAACTGTCAAGCCAAAAAAGGTTAGAAGAGTAAATAATTGATCTTCCTTCTACTTTAGATTGATATCAAGGACATGTGATAGTCTGCTCTTTATTAATTTTTTCTTCTTTGTTGTTGGATGTTGGAGTATATTAAAAACACATCTCAGAGTTAATTATATTCCAAAAACTTCTTTTATTTGCTCTCGGATTAGGGGAGCTCAAAACCGCATATATTAAAATATCTGAAGTTTCTGATAGTGGATTTGACCGGTATCCGATATTCGTATTTTGATATGCATATTGGATTGTATGAATATCCAATCCTGCCTTAATTTTAACTTCTAAAACAAACTTAAGCAAGTAGCAAACAAGTATAAGTGCTTAAGTAGTAACACCATTTAAACTAATATAGCTGCTAATGGTCAAACAACAAATCTCGTAGTGATTAAAAGAAATACGTCATAATTCTGTTTAAACAAATTTCAAACCACTCTAGCAATCTCTAATACTCCGTGCATTTCATGAACGACTGAAAGATTGAACTTTGAACCCTTAAATAGATAAAACAAATAACTGGTTAGTGTTTCACTTTTTACTTGCCATTTGTCAATATAAGAATTTGAATGCTACCAAGTCTAATGAGTAACAAGGATCCACAAACTAGTAGATAATGTCACACTACAAAAGAACTAACCTCCATTTTGTGAAATAATTGAAAATTAAGAATGGTAAAAATTAAGAACGTTAATCAAACTTGATTACCAGATGAACTAAAGATAATTTGATAATTTTGGCCATTTCTGCTGCCAATCAGACGAAAAAAAACTACTATAGCAACTCCGATGAAAGAAATTTTTTGATTCCCTAAGTTCAGATATTTTACAAGTTAAGCAAATTATAATTTGCAATCCTAGAAAATCGTAAGGTCTATAGATGGATCCAATAAAGTTTCAGCTAGGGTTACCAATGTATCACTCGAAACAATCATATAATAGAAGATATATCCGGTTCTTGCCCGTAGACATAGGTCAAATTATCTTGGGCCGAACCATAAAATCTATGTGCCATTTTTCTTTCTTTTGATTGCATCACCTTGAAATATTGTGAAGAAGAATGTAGTTCGTCTTTCGATTAGCTAATATAATGAGGTCTAAGGTGGTGTCTGTTCTTTTAGAGGCAAAATGTCTTCAGCTTTTTCCATGTCTTCCGGAAAAAAGGTGGTATAAAAATCTGTTTTATAAACTAGCGAACCCCAAAATCGATTGGTATTGAACCTTAATCTTGTAGAGGAGGGGCGTCGATGCAGTGTGGTGTTCAAACTGTCGAACCCTAATTCGGCAAGCAAAATCGAAAGGGAAGAAGACGGGTTAAACGATGGTGGGTAGGGGGACTGACAAGAGGTTCAGAGGTATTAACAGACACAAGCATCGATCCTCAGCGATTGTTCTCGGCGAGGAGGGGACTGAAGATCTGGTATTTGTCAATGCTTGTTCTAGGCGACCGATATGAACAGAGAGTCGAAGATCAGCGGAACCTTAGTCGATGGTCTGTTGGAGAGCAGCAGAAGAAGACCATCAATGTGCGATGGTCGGTTGAAGCAGAAATAGCAAAGACGAAGAAGTATCTTGGTTGATGGTTTGTTGAAGAGGAGCAGAAGAGGGAAAAAGCTGGGTGTTGATGACTGTTGAGAAGCAAGAGAAAAAAGAGGTGTACCCACCTCTTACTCTGGAAAGAGGACAAAATAATTTTAAGCTCTTTCTTCTTAGTAAAAAACCAACGGTGTTTATTTTTTATGTTTGCCCATCCGCAGGCATAAGAGGTAAAAAACCTTTTTTTTGGGCAAAAAACAAACCCTAGTATATACTTCTTTTAGTATATTTGCTGGTGGATGATGGTCATTTTCAAATATATGAAACTAAATGTGATCCTTGAGAAGTAAGCACGCGAAGTTGAAAGACTCCCCTAATATGATTGATCTGTTCTAGTGCAACTGTGTTTGGGTGCTGATCGATAGAAGGTGCGACGCATACCAATGATAGTTGCAACTGATAATGAAAAGCCATTTAAATTTGCTAGGAATATATGGATTATAACAACTTGTGAAATATCTGAACTTATGAAACTAGAAATTTCTTTCATCAGAGTTGCTCTACCCGTTTTGCTTTGTTTCTAATTATCAGTAATAATGCCGAAATTATCTATCATCTGCAAGTCGTGTTTGATGTATCTTGTTAATGAATATACGATTGCCATAAATAATAGGACTCATGAAAGGAAGAAAGAACCAAGTTTAATTTCGTAGACAAAAATAAATACAACCATACATGTATCATCAATATGTACTTTTTTAATTAAAAAAAATAAAAAATATATAAAAATTAATGAAGCCTGTACTACACTTCTTACAATGTTGGTTTATATCCCAACCTCCTGTTGGGTAGCTCAATCATCTACCTTCACTTGCAGAAGATTGTGCTCTACTCGTCATCATTTCTCGATAAATTAATAATCTTTATGAAACACTAATTTCCTGGGCCATAATGATATTATTTTGTAGAGGTTTTACTGTACATGTGTATGATGGTTTATCCATCCTATATAAGTCTATGTTGCTGCCTTTGGTTGTCATTCTGGGAAACCTAGCACAAAAGATTAGCATCAGTTTAGTGTCATGTTTAGGCTGCAACTTCGTGTCAAGAAAAAAACATGTACCTGATAACGACGTGTGATGCTGTTATGGATGGCATCAACTGTGCGCATGATTACATACATAGGGACCAATATCCCACTAGCCTTAATAACCAACAACTACAAACCAAAAAGTAGATTAGAATACTTTGTTAATTGATGGAATAATATATGCATAGTTGCATACATCACTTAAGTATTAAAAAGGTTACACTATATCTACCCAACTTTCAGATCATCATTTCAAACTACCAAAGTATCAATTTGGCTTTGTTCATTTCAATTTCAACAAAAAGCTAGCTAGAAAATTGTTAAATGAAAATAAAAAATAGCATTATGTTTTAGTACTTTAATGCTTTGCTTGTCGAGTTGGCATCTCGTCAAGGGTATATAATGTTTTTTGAACTTTTAGCAGCATTTTTGTTTGCCGGAAAAACAGCATAAATGAAATCATAATAATATTTATGTGGTCTGTAATGTTGTTTGATATTTGGGTGGCATTAGTGTCATGGTGATAGATACTTACAGTTAAGAGGGTAAATGGATAGTCCCCTGTTCCTTGAATCATCACTGCACACAAATGTCTCACGAATAGAAGTAGGGTGAGCTGCAAGTTCCAATTGGCAATTTTGTCATTTAAAGAGATAAATAAAAACCTGAAAATAAGGTCACATGGTCTGTGTAATCATGATTTTGAACTTACAATCAAGCCCAAAACTCTGCAGATAGAAGCACTTGTATTAGAAGCTGCAGATGAACACTCTGCATATTCTGTTTCAACCAAGTTTTCTTGTTGAGCAAGAATGGCAGGATTAACATCTCTTTCTGGCACTTCCAAGCATACTCTGATATTATTTAAAAATTGGTTGATTGACACATGAAGCATAAAGTGAAATAATTCTAAAAAAAGGGGAAAGAGATGTACTCATGGATGGGTTGAACAGGGGATGAGTAGCCAGGTTCAAATGTCTGCAACATTAAACAAATGTATGTCCTTTTCAATTAGAACAGCTGTTTTTTAATTACTTCAAATTAAAGTGATAATGAGATGTAATAGCAACATATGTGTATAAATGTATTTCTTTATATAAAACATGGTAAAAAAAAAGGTGAATTGAGACAACCAAGGTGCAGAGCATAAGATGAAACATTTGTGACAATTAAATGACATAGATTTGATTAAGAAAGAAATTGGGTTCAATAATGTTTGGGTTAACAGTTTTGATGGCCATGTTAGTACAAGGGAACAGTTCAAGAAAACGACTAGATAACGTACATTAGAGCATAGCTCGACTTTTCTAGAAAATCAGTTAAAAACAGAAATCGTTCTTAAGAAAAAGTTTGATAAAAATTAAATTAAATTAATATATTAAAGGATAAGAAAGTATAGAAGATAAGAAGAGTTGCGTAGCTTTAAATTGACGATGACAATGACTCTGAATTTAGAATATATTAGAAGATAAGAACATCACATATATTGGCACACCATTACCCCCCCCTCCCCCTTTCCTGGTTATGGTGGACCCCATTTACCCCTTAATTAATATCAACAGTGTAACTCCAAAAAAACTTCAAATAATATTATTTTCATAGTTAATAATACATTAATACGATGAATACTTAGGATATATACGTCAGGAACTACTCTTCCAGTTATTTTTAACTTGTAGTCTGTGTTTGGAATTATGCTTGCAACTATAGTTATTTTCTGAAATATAAATTATCATTTTCTAGTGGTGTCACCACACAAACTTTCAAGTTTCAAATCAGCTATTACTGGTGAAATGATACTAATGATAAGATCAGTATCATAAGAAAGGCAGATGGATGATTGTATCTCAATCTGTAAAGGTTTTAGGATTGACCTTGCGATGCGATATGAGTTTAAATAAGACTATGATGTGATGTATCCGTAGAATTGACGTATGTGAAAAAGGTGACTCGACTGTAAACACGAATTTAAGACTGTGATTCGATGCATCTCAAGATTAAAAGTGCCATAAACAATACCTATGGAAATCATACCTGAAGACAAATTTCACAAGTAGTGTTGCCCTTTTCATTCACCCATCTCTGTATGCAATCTCTATGAGCAAACTGATGATCAACCATATCAAATCATATGGAATTTATTTATTTATTTATTTAAAAGAAGAGAAGACTATGGAGACATGGAGTAAATACCTTGACAGTACCAGAACAAGAACAGGGGGCCTCAAAGGTTTTAGAGCTTTCAAACTCTGCTTCATGACAGATTCTGCAACATATGATTTCTGCTGATGATATTAATGGATACAAATATTCATCATCATCATCATCATCATGATCATAATCTTCTTCAGCCACATAAAGCCTCACTTCTTTCATCACTTGTTCTGCTTTGACAATTGATGTCATGTGGTGATTCCAGGCTTTAAAACAAGGCCGATGATGGCTATTATTCAAAGAAAGACCACAATGAAATACCAATAATACCCTTATTGAATGTAGGGTTAGACATGAAAAAACCAAAATTGGGTTTTGAGTTGACCCTTAACTTGTAATTCCCCTCATATAATGTCGACCCAATTTTTAAAAGCATCAAGTTTGGTCATTCCAACCCCTTGTCATATTCTGTGCCTACATATCCTTCTGGATTCATAGCTCACCCCAACCTACATTCAACAGTACAAATTACAATTAACAAGTTCAAGTTTTTTTTTCTTTTCTTTTCCTTTTCCTTTTTGTTTCTTATTTTTGTGAAAAGTCGGTTGATAATGAAAACATCCGGATGCCAAGGAAATAACCCAACGAAGAGTTGGCTCGGTTGATGCTTCCCGAGTAGGCGGATTAGTGCGTGATACACGCACGTTATAGCCTATGACGCCACCGTGTCTCCTACTCAGGCCGGTGATTCCCCCATCTGTGATCCTATTATGGTCATTACGTGTTTTTTTCCTTCTTTGTTTTCAACGGTTTTTGATTTTTTTTTAGTGGTGGACAATTACTACGGCGGTGGATTTAGTGATAGATGAGTGATGCTAACTTAACAATCAGTGATGATAGTTATCTGTTACTTTAGCTGAGTGTATTTTTATTTGTTCCTTGCATATATTTTCAATGTTTTGATTCTTAATTACTTTCTGATCAACTCATTCTTCATGGTTTTAAAAGAGTTTTTTAAAAGTTTTATCATGTTAGTTTCTAGCTGTATTCATTTTATCATTTTAATTAAGTTTTGCTTCTGGTTGTATTTTCTAAAAGTATAGGGTATATTGCTGATAAGTATATAAACAATGTAATTAACCCTAATTCATTTAAGCATTTCATATTCTAAAATCAAAGTGTGTGTTTTTAGTTTCTCTCAAACGTTTATACTAAGTTTATCATCATAGTTTGGTTTAATTGCTTCTGCTATTTGTTTCAATCATCTTTAGGCTTGTGCACTACAAGATTTTTTTGGCAATTAACAAACTGCTAACAACCACCATGGCAACTATAATAGCCACCATGGAAAATTTGGTGGTAACTTTCATGGGAAATTTTTCCATAACAATGTTCATATTGAATTTTGTTCATAAAATTTTCGTGAAGGACAGTTTTACTCGCACTATCCTCCTCACGGGCCTTGCTGAAATTGCATTTAACTTCGTTCATCTTTCTCCCTCGCCTTTATAAACAGAGTTGCTCTTTCCATTGCTTGTACCACCTCTATCAAATATCGATACCATTTTGCATCAAAGGCTTGGGCATCCTCTTCATTAACTATTGTTGATCTACTTTAGCGCCTACTTTTTGTATGTTTGTCAGCTTAGAAAGTTTTATAAAAAGAGGATTTTCCTTGTTTATGTACTCCAGCGGTGCGAGCCTTTGACTCTGTTGTATGCAGTCTAACCGGTGGTACTGTGACCAGTCATCTGGCCAACCCTTGATTGATGTCCCAAGATTTGATCCCTTAACCTCGTCTAGGAGGGAGGCGAAGAGGACTATCTAGTGGACCACAAAAGTGATGTTTGTCAGCTTAGAAAGTCTTCAAGGTTTTTTTTTAAACGACTAAACACACAAACCCGCTAACCAAATCTTAAATCTACACGATGTTTGATGTCAACTACGATGTTTGAAAGTCTTCAAGATTATTTGTCTTTCCACTTGTCATAATATAGTACAAATATATTGGATTTAGTCAACTACGATGTTTGATGTCCATTTTTTCTGTCATTTAATGTTTGTTATTATTTTACATGGTGTGTTGATCATCATTCATGTTACATATTTTCAAAACACGTGAATTTAAAGAATGTTTCTTTCATTCAACCAACAACGATGCATTGATCTTCATGAAATAGTCGGTTCCAGTTCCCATATATGCTAAAGTCTATCATCATCCATATGATCCGTTGATTTTTCAGGTCTGTGCAAGAAAAAGGAAAATGGACCTCCTAAATACAATTTTATATCTACGAGCACAATTCACTAATATTACAATACTTGTTATACTAACAACTAAAACAAAAGAACGATAGTAAATAGTTTATCTTATATAGTTATATACATCATGAGGTTTTCCTAACATTCTTTAAAGCAAAGTTGTTGATCAACTCTTCGTAAACAATACTATTTGATGTATCGTTCTCAATAATTATTGTTACCAAACTATTAAGTTTTTTTGTGACTTTGTGGACCATAAATAAGACTTAAATAACTTAAGTTTGAGAAGCTTCTTCTACATATGCCAACATTACTAGAAACTTGGATCGATCATTTTTTTCTCATATACCAAACATGTCATCAATTAATTATAGTTTCTAATACGGATTATACACTCACATACATCATCATATAATATAAGATTAATTTATATTTATAAATAGTCAAAATAGAAGCACCCTTTTGCTACTCTACCAGATTTGTTGGGTCCCAAATAAATCCTTTGTATTCATCTACAAATTTGTAGCTACACTCTACACATGCTTGTTTATGTCGATGGTTTTACTATACTGAGAAATGAGTCCAAGGTTATCTATGCAGTTATATATCTCCCCTCTTGAATATGCCTTTGCCATTAAAGATTTAGGTTCTCTTGGCTATTTCCTTTGAATTTAAATTATTTCTCGTTGGTGGAATATTGTACCTTCAATCCTTCTAGTGAAATTTCATACTTGGGCTTTTTTAATGAGCTGGTTGTTAGAATCAAAACGCTTACTACTAGGTCAAAAGAAATTCCTTGTGGTTAAGACGCTACCTCTTTCTTATATATTGAGTAGCCTAGCTCGCTCATGAGGCGAATTATTTCGGAGATGTTGTACCATACCAACATTCTCCCCTCAACATCTGCCGCAGATGCCTTAGACTCATGGGATTCCAACTTGTCATAACCTACGAGCAGACTTAGGAAGATGGCGGCCAATGACACATCCATCTCCCCCTAACATTTTTTTTGCATGATGTGAGATTCGAACCCATAACCTTACTCTGGTATCAGTTGTTAAGATCAAGGCGCTTATCACTAGGCCAAAAGGAATTTCTTAAGGTCAATGTGCTACCTCATTCTTATATATTAAGTAGCCTAGCTCGCTTATGAGTCGAATTATTTCGGAGATGTTGTCCATACCAACACAGGTGTCTAACATCAAATCTATTTTCTCTATGGTATTCATAATGCACCCTTTCTTATTATCAAGTATTGTTGTAATGTTTATTATCTTCTTTACGTCTCTCTTCCTCACTCTTTATCCCCTATCTAGTTTATATATCACATTTGTGGTTATTCAATATATGCATACTTCAATTGAGAATCACACAGGTCCATAGTCAAATAGGTACTTCAGATTCTACATGGTACTTTTGTTAGGTCCAACCCAACTCTAAAGAATTAATGCCAAGCTAGTCAAATATATAGATATGATATAGTGCTTAGAGTGGGTGGAGTGGAACGGTGAAGAAGGTGCAGTGGAGGAGGAGAGCCACCCACTCCTTGACACCATAGAGGAGGAGTCAACAATGAGATTTTCACCATTTGGGAGTTGCATGGTTGTTGCAAGGGTGGGCCAAATTTTCTCATGTTCTTTGTCTTGTTTTTTATTGGTAGTGGGATTGTATATGAGCCCTATAATTTGGTATGGTCAGAAGTGGTGGAAGTGACAACTACATGGTTGCGTGGTCAAAGGAAAAACCTGATGTGATGGTGTGATGACAGTGATGATGTGCTAGGGTTCCAAATACTCTTATATTATTTTTGTGTAGTGTAGAATATTAGTCGGATATAGTTCTACAATGGTAGCATCTCAATCAAATAAAAACGAGATGGGAGATAATTTGGTTCTTCGATGCACACGGGTGTCTAGATTATAATTCAACCTTGGAATAATTCCCTAATGTCAATGTGATCAACTAAAGATTTATTCTAGCATTGAAATGAAGATTTTGAAGATTCAAATAAATGAAAGTTAAGTCAATTGAGGAAAGTGGTCCTCCCCTATTTGAAGGAAGTGACATGATCTTTTCATGATTTCTAGGCGTTAGTTTCATATTTAAATTTGAATGGAAAAGGGCACCAAGACTATGAAGAAACTATGTGTTGGTGTCTGCCTACTGACACGTAGACCGATATTACTTTGATGAAGCGCGGGCCTATTGAGTCACACGTTAAGGATTGATCCCTACAGCCCACCAGAGGAGGAGAAAGTCAGAAGAATAAAAAATGGTTTGGTTCGGGATTCACGATCATGAAGGATGCTCCATGGGTCGTGAAGTTAGGTGCCCTTACATTAGCTCACCGGCCTGCCCTTACTCGTGATACCCT
>JAUEJL010102268.1:0-13157 GCA_032274825.1 Drosophyllum lusitanicum
CACTTTAAGCCCAAACTTCTAATTTGGTGACACATCATTCACCCACCCATCCTAATTAACTTAGATTCAAAAATTAGAGATCAATGAAGGATACTACATAGGTTAGAAAGGTTATTAAGTTATAAGAGATATAGATATTCACCCAAACATGGTAAAAAAGTAAATCTTGCATCAGTTTTACACGTGAAAGTATATTTACCTCAAAACATTAAATAAACTCGTAAAACACTATCCATTTATCCAAAAAATTTAAAAAACTTCAATGTTTAAGACTTCAAAATGCCTAATGCCCCAGATCATGTTCCTTCTCAGGATGGAGGATATTTAGGAGTTGAATATTTAGCGGTGTTCCTTCTCTCTCTCTTTTTCTCTCTCTCCAGTTTTATTTTTGTATATCTCCTGTTTAGCAAAGCCTGAAACAAGGACTTGCCTACACTACAATTTATGGTTCATATTTTTGCTCATATTCCAAAACTTGGCCTCCGTCTCAGCCATCTTCAATTTCTTAAATATATGCAAACTGGTTGCTTCTATGTTTGTAGCAAAACCATTTTTTCTGATATTTCCATCACATATTAGTAACGATCATTTTACACCATAAACCATTCCTTCAAATCTTGAAAGTTGTTCTTCATTTAAGAGCTTCAAATCATCATCTTGGTTTCGATCTTTCTGCAACAAACCTTCCTTACATAGTTCTATCTTCTTCAAGATCAAAATTCAGATGCAACGCTAGAGCTTTTATTGGAGTCCCTATTCATAAAGAAGATTTCAAGCTTAATTAGGTCACCATTCGATTGGTTTTGCTATGTAGAAGTGGTACAGAGGGCAATCTTAACACATTATGTGAAAAAAAGTTTACTTTGGTCTTATTGCCAACAAATCAAAGAGTATAACTAAAAAGAAAACAGGTCAAATGATTGTAAGGTCAGTAAATTATACTAATGGGTTATAACTTCCTAAATCCGTTTTTATTTTATTAAAGATTTCACTATTTTTTATCTGTGGTCAATCCAGTGTTTTTGGACTGCATATGTTCTGATATTAGGAAAATAAAAGCATACATACATATTTAATTTGTATACTACTACAAGACACTATAACAAAGAGATGTGCATAGCTAAACACCACCCGGTATAATACATACAATCCCTAAACACCATATAACAGTAGTTATTTGTGTGCGAGTGTGTTATGAAATAAAAACCGGATGAAACCTTGTTTTAACCTAGGGCGATTACCATTTTGCCAAGTATAAATAAGAGTAGGGGTCATAAACAAAGGTTGAAAAGAGGTTACTCTACCTGGTAGATGGGCTTCTTGAGCAATACCGTTCCTGGGAAAACCATGGGGTTGGTTTTGGTGAGGCTGTTCTTGTCTTGGGCTTCTAAGTGCATGAAACCAAAGCTTTTCGTCCATGTTTCAACTAAACTCGGGATGGCACACAACACCAACTTCTCGATCTTCAATGATTTTAGCAGCTAAACATAACCCAGCATAACTTGATACATGACTCGACCATTGCCAAATATCAACTCAAACAAAAAATAAAGACGAAGTGTATCTTTACTGCATGGGTCAATTCTGGTTATGTTTAATAAATTAAAAAATAAATTAGCTTCAAAGGAAACATATCAAAAGTTGACCCAAGTGTGTATCTTTATCTCATAAACCTCCTAAAGCATTTTCTTAAAACGAGTTTTTTTTATTGAACTAATATTTTAATTTTTGTAATCATACTTGACATACCGATTATTTCTTAAAGTTTTAAACATTTGGACAAAAAGTGTTTTGGGCGAACTTGACCCGACCTATACAAGCTAACCATCACCCAGCTAGACTGACTCTCTGTTATGCCATCACCTGTTTACAAAGAGCGTGAAAAGCAAACTTGGTTTTCAAATCGAGGGCAAACCTCCAAAGCTGGATGTCAGTTTTCTACCAAAACTATGACCATGAAAAAGAAATCATATTATATTACACGTCACGATGATTCAAATGTAGGGTGGGGGGTACCTCTTCAATAACATTCATGAGACGCCTACACATTCCCTGGCGCTGATATTTACTGCATGTTGCAATGAGTGGCATTTCTGCAACACCTGCACCATGGATCCTGAACAAGAATTCAAACATATCAAACCATGAAATTTTATCATATGACAAACACAAAATAAAGAATTTAATTGGTCAATCTGGGTCACAAGTCATCTATTTAATTTACTTAAGTCATGGAGCAGACAAGATTCATTAACCAATGAGACAGACTACGATCCATTCAGTTGGGTTGTGGATTAGATCCAACTCAAATCTGAGAAATTGGGATTCAAGAAAATCACAAGTCGATCTAAAGTTCTAAAATAATGAAATCAGCAATATACGGAGTAACAAGTTTGTTTTGAGGAGGTACCTTATGGATGCTACACTTAGTAAAATGTCATCTTTCTCCAAAATCACTGTGTAGAATCCCTCATAGTCGAGACGCGTAATTTCTGATCTAAACATAATTTATAAAAAATAATTTATGTTAATTTGTTTGTAATGTAAAGAAGAAAGAATTCAGAAAGGAAGCTCTGAAAAAGAAGACTAAAAGTAGTCACCCCAGATTGTAGAGTACATGGGGTATTATATCGATCCCTGTTCTTGGATCCAACATGGGAAGAAAACACTCCTCCATGATTTTGAGAGCAACAGCTAGTTTCAGATTGCATTCCACTTTCAGAGCAACAAAATGCTGCTCAGAAAGCACCTTTTGGTCTCCATGAGTGCACCTCAAAAGTGTCCATGAGAAACCATCAGACATTGAACTCATAACTCCTACCCGCGAATTAAGCCCCATGTGAATCTGTTAAAAAATGAAGATCATTGTGAATATTCAAATCAATTATAGATGGCATGGTTGATTTCTTCTTAAATCATTTTACACAAACATTAGATTACCACTGTGATATATGATCGTTTTCATAACTACACTTATAGATCCTACCTCCTTACAGGTTTCACTACAGAACCAGGTAGAAGGTGCAAATCCACTTCCAAGTTCTGTCAATTTAACACACTCCTTGTGGTCTGTTCACAAACAGCACATTTGTCACCAATAAATATGGATTTATGAGAAATAACAATATGAACGTAATATTTACATTTTAACAAAGTCTAGGAGAATAATATAAGAAAAATGGCGAATTGAACCTCTTCTCTACAGCACAAGTGCCAAATACCTCGTTATCATATAAACAGATGCCTAGTATTTGAAATCACTAAAGCATACAGATGCATTCTTTGTAAATGAAAGACAACACACCAAAAAATAGGACAGACGAAATAAAAATTGCAACCAAACTTTCAATTCAAAAGTCAAGACATCAACATGAAATAACACAAGATTTGGTGGTTAAAGTGCAGAAGAATACATTTATGTTTGCACTGCAAACATTTAAGAACACCCATGACTGGTGTCCTATTATTATTGATCACATTTCCACAACTCCAGCAAGAGCAACTTGTACAATACCAATTCCCTTCAGGTATCTCCTGGAGAAGCAAAATCGTTGAAAAAAAAGAAAACAGAATAATTAAACAAATGAAAAAGAAAAAAACCAACCACTTCAACTGGACTAGAGGTGGTAAAATGATCAATTCAAGTTTTATGCATATTAAACTAGATGGTTTTATGCCTTTTAAACACACTTCTGAGCAAATTCTGACCCTTTTGACCCTTTTCCGTTTTAGCTTATTTAAAGTTTTATCCATTTTAGATTAAATATAACTCAACATATTAAAAAAGTCAATTGAATATATAGCTGCAAGGAAAGCAAGAGAAACCTGCACACACAAGCATGCTTGATGGAAGGTGGACGGACAGTTATCACAGCATATCAACTCACCGCCATCACCACACATGCCACAAGTATCATCATTTTGGTCAATTTCTTCAATGCGTACAGTTTGTGTGGCCCGTTCTTTGACTTTGTATTCAATTGACCAAGCTTCCAATTGGCAAGAATTGAAGGATTTTCCCGACTCCATAAAAAGATTCAAACATGGGCAATTTAGGCTGAAACCAGCATGACTTTTAAACTTAGAGACTGAAAACACCTTCTCACAACACCGACATAGAATACCATCTTGGGTAACTAAACCATCCTTAACTACCGAATTGTCCCTTGGATTCCTGTACTGGATAACTTCTTTTAAATGTATGATTTCAGATTCTATTAACCAAGATAATATTGTTCTTGCACCAATGGCAGACCAATTTAGGCTACGTGGAAGCAACCTGCAACTTCCTTTTCGACTCTTGTACTTCTTTAGAGCGTTTCGTACACGGGATTTCCTTTTTATATGTGAAGATTTGATTTTGACAGAAATCTTATCACTTCTAGAATGGCGGCCTCTTTTCTTGAAATTTGACTTTGACCTTTTGTTTTGGTCCTCAAAAGAGCAAAGGGACATTTTTCTACAGCTTTCTTGATTATCTATGTTAGCTTCGGTGTTATTTGTTGCTATATTTGATGTTATTTGAGTACTAATCTCACTAATCTCATCTTTCGGGGTTGCCACAATCTCATCTTTCTCAAGTTCCATAACGGAAGAATCTTTTCCTATTTTCTTGGAAAATTTAACAGGTGTGGGGGTAGTAACTAAAAGCTTGCTAGCATGACTTTCTTGAGAAGCAGGTGAATCATCAGTTTTACTTACATCAAAACAAGATAACCTACACTTTGTGGCATCCCGATCTCCAATGTGTCCTTTAAGCAAATAACAACTGTACTTAAATCCATGGACAGATGATTCAACTAGATGACATTTTACAATAGAAACTGGTTGACACAAACAGGAGTCGGCTTCTTTTGATGGGGTTGAAGGATTAACAGCCTTTTCTAGATAAGATTTATAAGTTGAATGTTCTAGAGCCAACATCTTCCTCCGCTTATATGAAATGAAATCTTCAGAATGATCCTCTTTGTTCATAATGTCTTCTTGATTTGTCATGACCGAATTCTCACTGTGAGATAGAAATGATACATCTTTAGGGTTTTTATTGTCATTTTCAAAATGGATTGCTCCGGTTACAACACATTTTTTACTACTTCTGCCATTTTCGTTCCCGAAAAACACTTCTCTAAAAATTCTGTTTTCATTTAGTGAACCTTCATAGCCATCATCATGCAAAGGCTCAATTTCTTGGCTCAACAGCATCTTTAAGGACTTGTTCTGTTTTCCCTTCATTTGAAGTGTTTTTCACCTCCAACGTCTGATAAACTTCAGCACTACAAAATTTAATGTAATAAATACTTTGAGAATTTCACTGAAAGCTTGCCATCAACCTCTAAATGTGTCTAGCGATGTTTAATAATCATATTTGGACACAGATTATCTAAATATACATGTATGTAGTGATTTATTGCTAAAACTCGATTCAAAAGGTTTTTCTAGCATAATGGTCTTCAAACTCTACGTCACACGGAAATAGAGACGATTTCATAACAATAGTTACCATAGCAAACACTTTACTTGATTAAAAGAATAAGATACCAGTGAAAAAAAACAGAAATCAGTGAAAGGAATGCCTCCAGACTGTTTAGTACCTATGAAATGCTAACTTCAGTAGATCTCAAAATCTGTCATTCTGCCACATAATCACCGAATACGGTCATTTAAATGAGATGCTAAACCACTGGATTTAATCTCCTAATATGTGAAAAGCGATAGGGGACTATTTTCTGTTAAATCCACATCAATGCACATAATAACATACTAAATCTTCAAAGATAAAGAATCCAGCAATTAAGCACAAGAATTTAATGCCCATTGTTACGTCCACATTTGCAGATTTTGCAATGTTGTAAGGGGTCAAATCCAACAAAAGATTAAATTAAATTATACTCCATATATGCCACATTATAATAACCAGTAACAATTGCATTACCATATAAAAACACAGATTCTAAAATAGATTAAACAAAAAGTATTATCACAAAAAGATGGAATATACACCTCTAATACCTACATGAACAAGCTACTTTTGGCCAAATTGAGTGTATACGGTCATGAAGTAGCATCTGATCCATTAATTTATCTTTTAAAATTTAATTGTTTTTATCCAAATAAAATCCCCAACAAACATAGAGCTTCCCCCTTTGTTGATTTCCCCAATATTCAACAATTGAACAAGACGAATTTATTACGATGTCGACATTACGAGGAGAATCGCCCACAATAGAATACGAAATTACATATACCTTCATCGTGATCATGAAAGAAAACTCGAGCGCATTCATCAGCCCGTAACATTGATCAACTTCCACTAGGGTTTATGGGAATTTTTGGGTAGATGAAAAACGGAAAAGAAAATGTAAATAATAATGGAAAGAAAAGCATTGAATTTATCAACAATTGAGCACGCAGTAGTGTGTGCATAAGATGTGGCGGAAGGATTGGGCTTTGGAGAACCCGAACAATGCTCCATTGCTCAACAGATGGCAGCCATGATGGCTTGTTGCAGTCAAGTCGTTCAGTCTACAACCGTTTTCAGAATCCCATTTTGTGTGTGGGTTCGTTCTTGGGTTGTTAATTGTTACCGGGAAATAAATACTTCTTATTTGAGCGACACGTAAGTAAAAATCACATTAAAACATAAATGCTGTTACTTGTTAGCAGCATAAATTTTTTAGTAAATTACATTTCAGTCCCTAATGTTTTATTAAAATTATGGATTTAGTCTAAGTTGTTTAAATAGTACGTTTTTAGCCACTTCGTACTTGAATTGGTTACACTTTTAATCTCTAGTCAAATTGAAATGGCGAAAATACTCTTAGTTTTTAACTTATTCATGTTTATTGATTTTAATTATTGAATAATATTTATTTATAGTTACTAAATCATATAATGTTAAACAAATGGTTAGGTAAATCACCATTAACGTCACCCTTTCCAACCATCGTCACCTTTTTAGCCACCATCACTTTTTCTGACTACTAATGTCATTTTCAACCACCACTACCACGTAATCAAACCAAATTCATTACTGAAATGAATCCAAAAACTATGAGAAAGATTCATGAAAAAACATTTATTATGGAATTAAATGAAGATGGAACACAGACGTTAGATGAGAGAACTGCAACTGTCAATGTCAAAAACACTCGAAGAAATTCTTGATCCATCACCAAAAAACCCAAAATTAAATAGATGAAACGTAAGTGAATAATAGATGAAAATACCTCAGTGTGAAGAACACTTGATGAAATCCTTGAACCATCACAAAAAACCCAAAATTCAAGAGATGAATCGTAAATAAGTAGTAGATGAAAACACACCCTCAGTGTCAAGAACAATCAATGAAATCCGTAAAATTTGAACCACAAGGACCAAATCCATAATTTTGATCAAACCTTAGGAACCAAAAATGTGAGTTACTCTAGATTCTTTTATAAACTTGCATCTCAATAACATTTTTAAATAAGAAACCTTAACAGTTTTATTTGACATTCTATAACATTCTTTTATCAAAATTAGATTTTTTTATGGATAAATTGTATTAAAACACAATTAACTTTGTCTTACTTACCATTATATACAATCAACATTATTTTCTTAAAAATAATACAACCAACTTTCATAATCCTCGTATTGTATGAAACTTGTTGTATACTATGGAAGTTATGATAAAATTTATTGTATATAATGGTAATTAAACAATAGACACATAAAAAAGTTGTTTGCATACAATGAGAGAATTATAAAAGTTAATTGTATTACTTTTAGAAATTTAAAGTTGGTTATATATAATGGTAACTAAGACAAAATTCATTGCATTTTAATGCAATTTGTCCTTTTTTTTATCACAATTACAAATATCAATGGGTGCAATGATTTGCATGATCTTATGTCAATAGTATTTGTTCTAATTTAATGATTCATAATAAAGTATAGGGTCAATAATGGTTTAACCATCAAAGTTTTCATTTAATTTTGGTTTAACCATCAAAGTTTTTTTCTAAACGATATTACCATATAGTTTTGAATTTGTTATGATTTAAACCTCAAACTTTTTTTTTCAAATGAGTTTTCTTAAAAAAACTGAGTAATCACTTAAGTTTTGTATGGTTTTTGATTTTACCATCTCTACTTGATTATGCATTTTAGTTTTATTAAAAACTTAACAAAACTTAGAGGGTTAAACCATTTTTTAACAAAAATTTAAGAGTTAAATTGTTTGGAAAAAACATTAAGGTTTAAACCAAAAAGATAGTATAACTTTGATGATTAAATCATAACAAATTCAAAGTTTATGGTAAAACCATTGGAAAAAAACTTTAATAATTAAACCGAAACTGAACTAAAACTTTGATCATTAAATCATTATTGACCCTAAAGAAAATAAAGTGTATCCGAGTTTTTAAAAAGGTAAGAGAAGATTTTGAAAGAAAATTTGATTAATTTTCTATTTTAAACTTTTCTTTTAAAAAGTAATAAGATTTTACAAAAAAAAAGTTATGAGTTTTTATTAGTAACTAAATTACCTCTAATTACAATTAATAATATAAAAAAATAAGGTTATTGTTATAAAATTACTTATTATATTTTCTCTCTCAGAAGTAAAAGTATAATCATATTTCTATTTGTTTCTATTCTTTTCTTCGTATGTAAACTCGGAAACATGATCCAAGCAACTTATATGTATTACACTAGTTGCTTTTATTTGTAACACTACAAGTAACAATTGAGAAAGTAAAGAAGAGAGAAGTGAGATACATAAGTAAAAACTAGCTAGGACCACTAGCTAGATCTAATGATGAAAATAGAACTAAACAAGGGCAGCCAACCCAGCCTGTATTCTCTCTCCTTTCTCTCTTATCTTTTTCTCTATTTCTCTTGATCTCCCTCTACTTACTTTTAGTTTTTTAAAATAAAGAGGGTTGGGAGGGATATGTGTTGGGGTTGAGGGTTAGGAGAGGGATTAAAAAGAAGGATGATGTGACAAGAGGCTTGTAAGGAACGGCTGCGGATAGCCAAAGAATCAGATACGAAGACAACAATCTTACCTAATAACAAGATCTTATAACTTCATGTAAAGAATTAACCTTGTAATTAGTATTGCATTTCATCCATGATTCTTTCTTTTCAGCTCTTCGATCAGCTCGATCATTAACTTAAAACTACTGACCCTAGATCTGCAGATTCGTTCTTCTATCCGTTGAACCCATAAACATTTTAACTTCATTTCTAGGTTTTAAATAATTAGTTTGACCGATCATATTAATTGAGATTCAGGGTTAATCGGGTTTGCTAGAGTACATTCTGTACGTAACTGTACATTTTCACTAACTGAACCAAACAAAAACTGACTAAGCCGATCGATCCGAGATCAGAAAAATAACCTAACCCTATAACTCAAATAAAAACTGACTAAGCCATGCATCCAATATCCAAATAATCACTCCAAAAAGCAAACAAAATTATAAAATAAGAAAGAAATTAATTAGTTAATTAGAAGATAAATTGAAGAAATATGGAAGATCATGACTTACAGTAATATTCTATGGAAGTCTCTGGGTGAATTGAAGCAACCGAGAAGAATGTAATCAAAATGTATGGTCTACAAATAACTCATCAATCTATAAATGCAAGTGGGTCTTGGTGACAAGTCAACTTTCTAAATTACAAAATTTACACGTTTACTCCCTCTTTTTTATTAAAATGACGCATTTAGTATGGTGTGTTGTATTGTGCTTTGAAGCGGGTTATGATTTGTGCATAATAATTTTTTATCATACATAACAATTATGATCTTTTTGCCTTTACCAACCTACGTACTAACTACTATTCTTATCCACAAATTTATGAGTATGATGGTTCAAGCAACAACTTTTTGTTGTATATCACAAAAAATTGTTGTACACAAATTATCACCCTTTTGAAACATATACGTGTTATGTAGTAAGAGTCTATGCTACCAAAAAAAAAAAAAAAAAATTCAACACATGTCATTGTGATACATTATCAGCCATAAGAGGAATGTGCGTAAGTTGGAACTAATATTCAAAAGCATGTTGTTAGTGCTAAAAGCAAACCATTATTCATCATTTCGTTATTTTTTCGGTTAAATATGCTTCTAAAAGCACTTATTATCAATACTAACATCACTAACCGTGACGTTAACATAACTAACATATCACTAAACCTGCAATAATAACTAACTATAGCTGGATCAACACATAATTGTTTATCTTAGCAACTAGTGGTTGAGAAAAGAAAGAAACACAGATAACGAGTTTACCAACAAGTTACCGGTATCACGAAAGTCCATACCAAAGCTCGTTAATGAACCATAGCGTATGCTCTAATCAATATGCGGCAAGAAATTCAACCGAGTCCTTATGTATTTTTTTTCATATTACATCTAACATAATATTTATTTACAACGGCCAGAAGAAATATTTTCTTGAATGAAAAGATAGAAGTATGATAAACTATTCAATTCCTCCATCTAAAAACATGGAAATCATAATATTTATTTTTTTAGTAAAACAAAAAAGAAAGAAAAGTAAAAGCTGTAAAGTAATTTTACCTTTTTTAATCCAAAAACATAAATGTTAAACTTTAGAATAAAAGATAATCATAACTTAATCCTATCGTTTGTATTTAACTTTATATAAATTTCTATTGTTTGTATTGAACTTGAATATCTTTTTCGTAAATTTTTAATCTATTCTATTATATATAATTTGGATGAATACAATAGAAAAAATGATATAATGTTAATATAAAATAAATAGTAATTTTTACATAATAACAACAAACTAAAAGTTCTATCCGAATAGAAGGATTTAAAGTTCGATAATAAAATAGGAATTAATCCAAAGTCAAATACATTTTCACGAAGTTTGATCAAATAGAATACACTTTATCATTTTGTCGAAGCAATTAAAAAATTAGTTTTATAAGAACTGTTTTTGTACGAGAATTACGAAAACCATTCTTAGCTCTTGATTAAAATTAATCAATGGCTTATAAATTTCTTTGCAGCTCATTAATGTTTCAATAATGAAGGATTTTTTTTTGAAAAATCAAGCCTCACAAATTAATGACGGCTCACCTGGAGGCAATTTACGGTTTGATAAATATATAAAAGACCAAAATACCCTATTAATGAGTTATTTGGTGTTACAAAAAGTTTTCTTATAACAAAATAGTTCTCGATTGAACTTCTCCCTATATATATAATCTCTTTTTATCTAAATTTCAAAATATTATTTGTAACTGACTCATTTTTATAAATTTTCATTTAATATGATAGTAATCCAACAAAACATATTTTTAATATTATGATTGAAAAACATACAATTTTAAATAAATACCATATTACAACGAAATTTATACCGAAATATAAATGAGATGATTACATGTGTATATATTTTATTCAAACTAAACATTATATGTAAAAAGTTATAAGAGAAAAACAAAAAACATATGAAATTAATTATTTTAATATAATAATAATTAAAGATAAATGTTAATAAAAGTGATGGTACACATGTGATATGCAGAAGCAGCAAGATGTAAATGTTGGCAACCCTTGCCGTTCTACCAAAGAAGAGAACATAAAACAATAAGGTGGTGTTTAGTTCGCGGAATGTTTCTGAGGGATTAGAACCTGTGAAGAAATTGGAATCTATCAGGAACTGAAATTTGAATCTATAATCTATTTAGTTGGCAGGAAATGAAATTGGAATCCAATTCCATATTCTGTTTGATTCACAGACAATATAGATGAATTTTATTTCAGTAATGTTAAATGACATAATTACCCTTCTGATTGGTTCACGATGGTTTATAAATATTCAGCATATATTAGATTCTATAGATTCATACACACAGATTAACAAATCAGAGTTTAAAAAAAATCAAATTCAAAAGTTCAATGTAGTTCTACAGATTCAACATAAATCATAGTTTCTGAAATTCATGATGGGTTCTACATATTCAACAATGTGTTTGGTACACACAAGTAAACTTACCTGAGGCTGAAGCGGAGGAAGTTGGCGACGATAGATGCGGTGGTGACAAAGGAGTCGAAAGGCTACAGATGAAGGAAGAGAGGAGTCGGAGGCGACAGCGACAGCAAGCAGCGGTGGCGATGCTTGGCTATGGACAAAATGTATTCAATCCTATGTGGCATAGGCAATTAAGTCTTATTTGAAAAACTAAAACAAATTACACTATGTGTGTGACGACCACGGTTTCTCCAATATTTACCATTTACAAAACTTTGTCATTTCATGAGAAAACTAGCAACGGAAGTCTTAAATTCACAAAATACCTCTTATCGAAACCATAAGAGTTTAGGAGAATTAGAAATCACATCATCACGTTCTTAAACATAAACTTCAAATACATAATTTATTTGATTAAACATAATTAAGCGGTATCGTTCTAAGACAATACTCTACCCAAAGTTCTCGCCTCACAATCCGTCTCTAAGCAACCTGCACGAGTACAAGACACATTTCGAAAAAACACGTGTCAGCTTAAAGCCTCATGAGTCAATAGAGTTTACTAAAAAAGATCCAATTAAAACATAATTTAAATCGACGGAAATATTAAATAACAAGTATTCAATCCCGCCCAACCGTATAGTTGACCAACCCATCATACTTCATTTAACACATTACAGTCAACTATCCATAACGTAATTGACATGAATACACAAATCATATCACACAATAGTTGTCAATTCGTAGTCTTTCATTTAGCATATTCTTTAAATCGTCAATGACCTTAAATCTTTAATTTATCATCATTATCCTCAATGGTTTAGGGCAGGTATCTTACCCCAAGATATAGACCCAGTTCACGAGTCGTGTTCTTAACCATCTTAAAATCATTAGAGCGCGACTTCTACTGATTCTAAGACTGTAAGATCTTTCACTATCGCTACCAACAAACATAAAACCCAACAACATATATACTTCGCTACAAAAAATATGTCATTTATCCACGCTTTATAGAAAGCGTGTAAAAATTTAAGTGCTTTCACGCTTATAATTGTGAAAAATAGTTTAAAAAGTAAATATTGTTAGAAAAAGAAAAAACTCAACATTTATAGACGTGTACATTTGATTTTAAAAGTCCACGCTTTCATATGTGTG
>JAUEJL010102279.1:0-13157 GCA_032274825.1 Drosophyllum lusitanicum
TTTTTATGTTTAAGTGTGACTAAAGGTATTTATTTACTATGCAATGGTCACACAAACAAAATTAAATGTGACTAAAACTATGACAGAATTCAAAAAATGACCTTTAGTCACACTTTAAAGTGTGACTGGGTTGTTTTGGAAAAAGTGTGACTAAAGGTCATTTTTGTACTAGTGAACACATGAGTTTGTACTAGTGAACACATGAACAGATGAGTTGTTCTTGATGTTTTACTAGTTTATTAATGGGTTTATTTCACAATATAGTAACCAAGTTTGAAACTATTCCATCAAAGTCAATCATAGGTTATTTCACAATGTGAAATAAAGGGGGAGTGACTTTGATGAAACAGTTTTCAAACTTGATTACTATTATGTGAAATTTCCCCTTTATTAATAGCACAGAACATATAGAAATATGTATAGTTGTATGTCTAGTTCTTGTAGTAATTAAGAAAGAGTTCTTAAGTTCCTACAAGGTTCAAGATTACTAGAGATTTGTAGGAGCTAACTAGCCATTAGTGTTGGAGTCATTTGCTAGTGTGGATATCTTGAAGGGAAGCAACATTTGGTTTCTTGTTGATCAACATCTTCATCTACGTTGAACATGCGCTCCAAAAATTGTAATTTCTATAAACACCATATTGTTGTTTTTATATATTATTTTTTTTAGTACATACATATGGATCTTTGGTGGAAAATTTTAAAAGAGTTATAAAATTGTTGTTCATGCTTCTATTGAAAATTAAATTTTATAGAATGGAACAAACCCCAACAGTGGAACAATTAAGTTGTACGTATACTTTAATTCACTTCATTTTGCTTTAAATTATTTTATTAAAAATCATCTCTTATATTTAACATTAATAGAAGCTTATATTTTCTAAGGGTTCACTTGAGTGTATTTTACAAATAATTAAAATCAAATAAAACCAAATGGATAGAAGCTATTATTTTTAACTTTTTGTACTTCAAATATCACTTTATGATTATTCTAAAAAAGAAACCTATAAGTCAAGTTGCACATAAGTCTGGATGAAATATTCAAGGGCGTTATAGTAGTTTAATAAGTATATATCTTTCGTATTCCTTGTTTTTGATGTAATATTTGTTTGTTTTGATATAATATATTCGTATAATTCAATTAGTTATTATTTACTAAGATAAATAATTCTTCTTGTTTGTGTAAGGCTTCTTTTAAATGACAAGAGATGATCCATTTGTCCATGTTGCAAGTAAAGAAATATGTTCTTACAAATGTTAATTTATTGTTATGTAGATTAAATATTTTGACTTATTTATCTTATGTATAGCTCTTTGTGAGGTTTTACATATTCACAAATGAGCACAAACTAGTGGCTAAAACATATGGTTTGGACATTGCGTGTTCAACATTTATTGGTTCATTAAACAACCGTCCTACATTATCCGAACCCAACTAATTGAAATTCCTATTATGTTTGGTTCATCAATTTGACTAAATTTGTTTTTATATATTAGTAAGTAGTTTTTGTATGATATAGTTGTTTGTTAGTTGGGTTGAATATTAATGCTAGTCAATGATAGCAGGAATCAACAACAAAAAATACAAAATATATTAAAAAACGTGAACATTCAAGCCCGGTTGATTAACCAAAAAACAAGACTTAAAAGCGAACATTTAGACCTAATAAGTAAACAAACATATACTGTTTTTATATACAAAACCGGAGTTAAACTTAACTTGGAGCCCCGGTTTTTTAACTGGGCTTGAATTACCAGACTTTCAGGCTCCATCCTCCTTTAGACCCCATCAAAACCGGGCTTAAAAATCTTTTTGGTAATAGTGAAGAAATATGATTTAATACGTTCATTTTGTTTCTCAAAAGATAATTATTATTCTCGAACATTAACAAGTTCAATAATAATATTACATAGTTTTAGTTAGATCTTATATCGTTTATATATTGTATTACCATGAACATGATTCCATAATGGGATTCGCTTGAAATGGACATGGGAATATTCTAATGAAAGAATCAAAGTTAGTGCTTTCACTTGCTGCAAGCATAAATGGCCGGTGTGGAAAATATTGTGTTCCCATCTATCTCCACTCAGCATTTGCCTAGCTAGCTACTATACTAGGTTAAAGTTTTTTACACTTGCATGCATGCGTACCCTTGTGTATATAAGGCCATCTTGGTACTCCAAAGAAGTACATCGCAACTAGCTACCATAACTTAACTATATACACATAAGAAGCAAGCAACAATGAGTTTGTTAAAAGAGGCGTTAAACTCATCAAAACCATACTTAGCGATGGTGGCTCTTCAGTTTGGTTATGCAGGAATGTACATAATAACCATGATCGGCATGAAACGTGGACTGAGCCACTGGATTCTCGTGGTTTATCGCCATGCAACTGCTACTCTTGTTATTGCTCCTTTTGCGGTTGCTTTTGAGAGGTTGGCTTTTATAATATATTAATCTATAGCTAGGCATATATAAAAGTTTAAACGAAAACTGTTTTTTGCACAAAAACACCATTAATGACTCGTTAATGATGGTGTTTTGGTCACTTATATATTTACCAACCGTAAATTGCATCTAATTCGATAAGTTAATATTAGATTTGCTTGATTTTCCTAAAATACTTCTCATTAATGAGTCATTAAAGAGATATTAGAATTTCTTAGCCATTAAATCATTTTAATCAAAAGTTAAGATTGGTTCTCGCAGGAAAACATTTATGATATAAATTTGCTCTGATTGATAATTATGCAGGAAAATAAGGCCAAAGATGACACGTTCAGTCTTCCTCAAAGTTCTGCTTCTAGGTTTGCTAGAGTACGTAATTCTTGTTACAAACCTTAAACTACATCGGATATAAACTATGTTTAGTTCGTGAGTTTCTTTTATGTTTCATTATAATATGAGCTAAACATTTTGAATTCTATTTTATTACATAAAATTTTTATCACATATTACCGGAATATATTTTTATTATGCAAAATGATATATCCTCTTACTTTTTGTTCTACTTATCCTTCTACTTATTTGATCAAGACAAGTATCAAAATCAAGAAATGATATGAGAAAAGAAAATTAGTGCATTACACATATCAAACATTGGAGTGGGTAGGAGGATTAAGTAGGAATAAAAAAAATGAATATATATCTCATTTCACTTTTATTAATTAAACATGGTGCCATATATATGATCAACATTTATGTATGTATAAAGTGCCAAATTCATACCATCAACGAATCTATAAAGTGCAAAGGTATTGTGTATATATGGAAACTAAAGCACTCGCAAAGATTTTAAGCAAAGTCTAACTACATATGTATTTGCTTTGTTGCTTGTACGTGTACATACCATATGTTTATAATTATATATTATAACAATTATTAGGATTGTGAAAAATAACTAGTTATAGGGGTATCCGTGTAATACTACGGCAATGAATAATTTATACCTGATAACATATCGTTTATATAATATAGGGTATGATATCCAACGATTAGTTTTACCCGCTAAATGTCGTTTCATTTATCTCTTTTTTTTCATCAACTTTTTAATTTCTTCGCTTTTAAAACAATTTCAATAAAATATAAAACTTTTTTCTTCATTTTTACTGGGTAGGAAAATGTGTAGTTACGAAATAGTGTGTTTATTTATGATTGTCTAAAGTATGAGAGAGTATATATGGTTGAAAAATAGAAGTTATTTAAGAGGCCTATTAATAAATTCTGATTACTAAAATTTAAAAAATGAATAAAATATAATAGAAAGCAGTATAGATAATAATATATTATAACAATTTTAATTATGGGTGTGTTCGGTAAGAGATTATAGAGGCTTGAAATTTTAGTTTTCATAATCTCTAACCTTCTAGCCTTATTCAGGTGTTAAAATATTAAAAAAATTATTAAAAACATAATCTTTAAAAATAAAAACATTTCCAAATAATTTATAGATTAGGTTTGAAATTATTAATTAATCATCCGCTCCAAGCTAATTCACCCAATGACATACATGATACATGTGTTTGGCGGTTGGTTGATAGACACAATGGTAGATTATAAAGTAGTCCCACATTTCGATATATATATTTGTTTCTTGCTTTTTCTTTGTCCCATTTTAGTTATGGTAACGAGTCATGTATAGTTTATTTTTTATACACACCTTAATATATGTATATTAAAAGTTATTATTAACTGATAATTCTGAACTTTCTAATTTTTTATATATTAATTAAATCTAATTGAATGAATTAAAATAAAATATTAATAATAATACAATTTACTTATTTTTTTTCTTTCATACGTGTTATAGAAGATGTCATCATTAAGTTATGTGATTATAATACTAAAGCAATTAATTATAAATATTCTCTTTTTTATAATACTCCATATATTACCTATCAATATAAATTTTTATAGTACTATATTAATATAACAATATATATTTAAATGTTAGTTTTCAAATTTAAAATGAGTATTGTGAATATATACACTCTATGAATTATGATTTATATTTGATTATTTCAAGTACTTTTTCTACTTATGTTTAAATGTTAGTTTTTATATTATTTATCATTTTTTTATTCTGTCATAACAGACGGGTTACAAAAAAATGGTACCAACATAAATTAAGAATTCGATAACATGTAAAAAGTCTATGTTTTGGCAACTTTGCTTGTACGTAGCTACGCAATATATCAAGTAAAATGTACTATATTTGTAATTGAATATCAGATAGGGTTTAGTTTATCAAAATGTATTCAACTTGTCAAATCTTGTTACTGTGTGTATCGAACTTTAAAAGTTTTCATTATACTTTAGTAGTTTATCAAACTTTTAATTTGATGCTATTGTATTTATTTTGATTACATAAAAAAGAAAAAATATGTATGCTTATTGCATACTATATAAAGCTTATACATACAATAGCAACAAATGAAAGTTCGATACACACAATACAAGTTTTTAATTAGTCCAATACACACAATAGCAAAACGTGACAAGTTAAATAAATTTTAGAGAGGTAAACTTTATCGGATAACCTAGTCCGATTATAAATGGGTCAGGACACATTAGGGTTAATTTGTTGTTTTACTTGTGCGGAGTATTTTATAATTAGTGACCAATATTATATATATATATATATATATATATATCATTATAAGAAAATCAGGCATCATAAACTGATTTGGTCACGTGGAAAATTTTCAACGGATTTCCTATGAATTTGATTAAGAAAGCAAATTTTTAACGGATTTTCCATGGATTCCATGAGAAATCTCTGGGAAATTCAAGGGAATTGAAATGATTTTCCCAGGAAGTTTTTATCCACGGTCGATTATGTGAGAAATTTGAGAGAAAAATCATTATTTCACGGATTTGTCCGACACAAAAGGGGGTGTTATGTGATAGTGTATAAATATTTGTAAGTTCTAGCTAATCATATGTAACATGCATGCATGCATGAGAAGTCTGTCATACGTACATGTTTAATTTTGTCTAAAACTACAGACCGGTGATTGATCAAAACCTGTACTTCTTGGGGATGTCGATCACATCTGCAACATATGCCTCCGCAATCGTCAATGTCCTTCCAGCTCTCACCTTCGTAATGGCATTAATTTTCAGGTAAAATTTTTGATTCATATACACAAGTTGTCACTAATTAAGCTTCTCCTGGTCAAGAAAACAATAAATTTGAATAAGTCACAAGAAGCTAGCTAGATGTCATTGACAGAGTCACTAGAAAAAATAAAATAAAAATAAAAACATAGACACCTATAATTATGTAGGTTTAGTTAATCAAAATTTATGCAGCGCGCTTGTAATCTATTTTATTGTGTGTAGTGAACTTTAATAATTTCTATTGTATGTATAAAAGATTTAGTTTGTCGCTATTGTATGTATTAAATTTTCTGTACTAAACTTAATTATACATTTTTTCAATTTTATGTAACCAAAGTTCATACAATAGCAATAAATTAAATGTTTGATACCCACAATAAAAACTTTTAAAGTTTGATACACACAATAACAAAATATGACAAGTTTAATATATTTTGGTAAACTAAACCTTAATTATTCCACAAATACGTATAAATACGAGTAAATATTGACGATAAAAATCAATATATGGCGACACAAAATCGTGTTAAAAAGAAGGATTTTTTTAAAAAGAAAGGTGTCACAATAACCATAAAATAATACATTTTCCACTTTTTTCATTACAAAAAAATCAGGCATCAGAAACGTATTTTCCACAGACCTGCAAATTCTGTGAAAATTTTCAACAGATTTCCCACGAATTTGAGTCAAAAAGCTGATTTTCAACGCCGTGGGGAAATCCCGGGAAATCCGAGGGAAATGGTTTCCCATGAAGCTTTTAGCCACGGTTGATTCCGTGGAAAATCCAAGAAAAACATCATTTTTCCACGGATTTATCCGACATAAAGAGGGTGTTGTGTTGTAGTGTTTTTAATAAATGTGTATATGGAAAAAGACCATTACAAGCAGTATTAATTAATACAAAGTTACTAATTAATTACAAGCAGTTTAATCAGTAGCTAGTCTTCGTTTTCATTTATTAATAAACTTAAAAAGTTACTAATTAATTACATTCTGATAATTATCGATCATTTAATTTCTTTTTTGTTTCAAAAAAAAAAAAAAATTAAAATCTAGGTTGGAGAAGGTGAACCTAAAACGAATACATAGCCAAGCGAAAGTAGCGGGGACGGTGATTACAGTTACCGGAGCAATGGTGATGACCTTGTATAAAGGACCAATTATAGACATATTATGGTATTCTAATCACGGATCAGCAGCAGCCACGCATCATTCTTCAGCAGCTGATGCTTCTACTCAACATTGGCTTGCCGGCACAATAATGATTCTAGTTTGTACATGCAGTTGGGCCGGCTACTTCATTCTTCAGGTGTCAAATTCGATCACCCAATAATTTTAAGAAAAATGATACATTCTCGTACTTTTTGTTCCTACTTATCCTTCTACTCACTTGATTAAGATAAGTGTCAAATCAATGGATGATATGAGGAAAGAGAATTAGTGCATTACACATGTCAAATATTGAATAGGTAGGAGGATGAAGTAGAACAAAAAGTAGGAGGATATATCATTTTTCTAATTTTAATTTACATGAAAATTGCTATAATTAATTTTTTTGTAACTGTTTCACTATACTCACTTAAAGTTTTTTTTAAGGACAAATTGTCGAAAAAGGTAATTTAATATCAAAATTTGTCAATAAAGGTAACGTCTAATTTTTTGGGCCGGGAAAGGATTATAAATTTCAATTTGTAACAAAAAAGGGGTATAATGAGTGAAATTTATATCTTTTTTTGTTACAAATTGAAATTTATAATTTTTTTTGTTAGGTCTAAGAGGTCATTATACCTCTTTTTTGTTACAAATTGAAATATATAATCTTTTCTCGGTCAAAAAAATTGGTCGTTACCTTTATTGGCAATTTTCGATATTTAGGTTACTTTTCTCGATAATTTTCCCTTTTTTCAATTATAATAAAGGTTTAGTTCATAAAATACATTCAACTTTCACGTTTTGTTAAAAGTTTCTATTTTCTGTATCAAACTTTTAATTTTGTTGCTCTTGTATATTTTTCGGTTATATAAAAAAGAAAAAATTGTATAAGTTTAGTACATACACAGAAATTTTATTACACAAAGTAAATTTTTGATATACACAATAAAAATTTTAAAGTCAAATTCATACAATAGAAAAACGTGACAAGTTTGATACATTTTGATAAATTAAACTTTTATGCTTAGGTTTTAGTTAATTATTAGATTTTAATAACATTTTATTATGTTTTATTTAATACGGACGCAAATTATTTTTTTCTTAAATGATGGTTTATAAAAAAGTAAGTAGAATTGATTATGGAAGATATTTACTAAATAAATTTATAATAATTAATTCAATTTAATAATTAAGCATTAATCAAATTTTAGAATTATCTAGATTTTTAAAAAAAATTACATATGTTATCTTAGGATAACCACTCATTTTATTTTAATATCAATATATCATAATAGAAGAATGTTCAATATAGTTCATAATCCTAAGTGACTAATTTTAGTCTTTGAATCAATGGCATCAATGGTCCAAATTAAATTTTAAAAATTTGGACCAAGTGGCATTTTCGTAATTCACATGTGATACTTTTACAAATCACATGTGATTGTATACTGAATCACTTGTGATTGAATATTAAAATTTTAGAATTATGCTTTTTAAATTGACTTTATTGAACACAACTCATCATAATATGTAGATACATGCAATTTACTTGCATAACAAAAGCTTAAGATATTTTTTAATAATGTACATACCATAATATAATCTTGAAATGTTTATTAACTTTAACTACATTATTTATTTAATTAATTAATATACAAATTAAAAGCATAATATCTTGTGAATATTATTATCTTGATATTTAAAGCTACAAAACAATAATGCATATTTTATATTATTGTCAATAAGATAATGGAACCACAACTATGATCACTTTTAGTAATCTATATTGTCAAGTATAACTTAATTAGTACGTTGATTATGAGATAAGATAGAGATGGAAATTCTCCTTTCCCAGTTATTTGATTCCTTATCCATTTATATATTTTGAGTTAGCCATTCAAGTTAATAACTTATTTAGCATTATTATATAAAATAATGTAATTATAATATATTTAACACTATCTTTTCTACTTTATTTAATGCTTTAAAATTTTAATAATAAAAAATTATTAAATCAACGAAAATTTGATATGATTAAAATGAAATAAATGAAAATGACATGAGATAGATTTTTATTTGTCGTGACATCATTAAGAAGGTACGTGTCATGCTAGTTAGTTAATACATCCCAAAAACATACAATTATTGTGTACGTAACGGATAGATTCTTTTATTTTATTCTGTTGTATATATTTTTTTTCGACAAATTACATAAAAGTATAATAAAATTTGTCTTATTTATTATTGTATATAAGTAACTTTAAAATTTTTAAAATAATAAAATTAATTTTCATAATTCTCTTATTGTATGCAAACAACTTTTTCATATGTTTGTTGTTTAGTTACCATTGTAAACAATAAACTTTGTCATAACTTCCATAGTATACAACAAGTTGCATACAATGTGAGAATTATGAAAGTTGGTTGTATTTTTTTTAAGAAAATAAAGTTGTTTGTATATAATGGTAACTAAGACAAAGTTTATTGTATTTTAATGTAATTTGCCATTTTTTTTCTTTCTAATAAATCAAGCATACTTATACTTAAAATTTAGTTTACTAAAATGTATACAATTTATTACATTTTATTATTATATGTATTAAATTTTAAAAGTTTATATTTTGTGTACCAAACTTTTAATTTGTTGTTATCGTATGTACTTTGATTACATGAAATAGGGAAAATTTATAGTATATACAATAAGAAGTTTATTACACATAATTGCGACAAATTAAATGTCATTGCATACAATAGAAGTTTTTAATATCCAATATGCACAATAGTAAAACGTGACAAATTAAATATATTTTGTTATACTAAATCCTTATAGTTACTCTATAATAAAGGAAAAATTAGGGGAAAAGCAACACGTATGGATTGTTTTTTGATTTATTTTTGAATTTGTCAATGGAAATGAATTCACTTATTCTGTTTCTTCATATATATCGTCTATCGATTTATACACTTGTCTTGATTTTATAAATATGAATAAAAAGTAAAAAGATATAGAATCTCTCTTTGTCAATATATCGATAAATGTGTATAACAGAAACTTTTTAATGTTAATGATAGTCTATGACGCTAAAGGAGTATCCTGTTGAGCTTAGCCTAACGTCGTTAGTATGTTTAGCCGGTACGGTGGAAGGTGGCATTATAGCAATGATTATGGAGCGTGATCCAAAAGCATGGGCTCTTGGCTTCGATTCTAGGCTTCTTGCCTCCGTTTACTCGGTGAGTTATTTTTATAAACGATATAATTATCCTTAATTATGACAGAGCAATTGTAGTGATAAGTTATATTAAAGCAGCATACCATGCATATATGAATTATAACATATTATAATTGATTGATTGTTAGGGGGTAGTTTGCTCAGGGATTGCATACTATGTTCAAGGAGTTGTGAATAAGGTTCGAGGTCCGGTCTTCGTGACGGCATTCAGCCCATTGTGTATGATCATAACTGCAGTTCTTGGTGCAATCGTGTTATCCGAGAAAGCACACCTCGGAAGGTACTCACTATTAGAGTAGAATGAATTAAGTTTTAGTATAAGACTATGGTACGACCCAATAGTATATATAGATTCCAATGTACTCATCTATACAATCGGATCATAGTATATTAAACCTTAAATTTTCTACCACTTGATATCTAGATTGGTTTCAAAAACAATACGAGACATAAAGATTTGTTTCACTTAATTCAATTGAATATTGCACTTAGGGGATAATATATATACTTCTAGCAGGGTATTCCCAAACACTTTAAATAAATGTTATATTAGTTATTTTATTATTTAATTATTTAAGTGTTTGTGAGTGTAGAAGTATCTACCATAGATGCTTCTAGATACGCACATTCTTTAGTTTTAAACTTATGAGCCAAATTAATACTTGCATGTGAAAACAGTTTAATAGGAGCCATCATCATCGTGATTGGTCTTTATTCGGTGGTATGGGGTAAAAGCAAAGATCATCTACTAACGTTAGATAAAGGAGCGACTCAAGAATTGCCAGTTGTTGACAAGCTTCATCGTCTGGAGGCAGCTGACACCATAGATGCACATATAATGAAGGATAACACTCTTCCGTAAGAGCCATGCATGATTACCATCGGCGTTTTGTAGTGCTAATGAAGTGTGTATTAGTTGTCACTATAGGATTTCCTCGTTGTAAGACGAGACATTCTTATTATGTATTCTGACTATGCAATCTTTTAATTTAAATTGTAAAAATCATCCTTTTGCATGATACATTATATATATTGAACATGTTGTATTCTGACTATGCAATCTTGTATAGTTAACATTGGTCGATCAATGTCAAATTTGGTTATAATATCCAAAGTGCGATGGGTCAATTATGGTCTAACTTTGTTAATTTGGTTAATCAAAGTCATGCACGGTTTAAATATGTAACACCCCAAATTTATAAAAGTTAGTAACATGAGATGTCGAGTAAAAGTTGAGATAAGGAGTAAAAATTATATATTATAAAATGGTTTTAAAAAATGATTCTAAATATATCATCGTCGAGATTTTTGGATTACATATATATGAGTTGTAAGTCGGAAAGAGGAGCGGGGTACCCTCTAAAAGCTGCGTCACCACCTAAAAGAGGCGGCAGCCCATTCTTGTTGCCTTCTTATTTCTTATTCTTATTCTTATTTTCTTTCATTTATGTTATTTCTTTCTTATTTACTTGAATAAACACACACACACCCCTCAATTATATATGGCTTTTGGAGTGTTGAGTTGGAGATTAGAAAGAGGAAGACTAACATCTACCCTTTGAAAATCAAGTAAGTGGTTTTATTTTGAAGTTTGAGGTGTTAATGGATCGAATGAGCTATTCGTTTAATCTTTAAATTTTGATGTTTTAGTTGAGATTTTGATGTTATAAAAGTGTTCTAAAAGGTCCCAAACAACATTTGTAAGTCTTAGGAGATGTTTGGGATCGATTTATATGGTTTTGAATCGGATTTCCGAGCTGTAAATTAATGGCGGTTTCTGTTTGTTCTTGCGACGCGACGCGTCAGTGTGTTGGACGCGACGCTTCCGTGCTATTTTAGGCGACGAGACGCGTCCGGGGCGTTAGTGAGCATTTTTGTGGTTTTTCATGTTTTGATGCTTGGGCATTCATTCTAGGTTAAAATGCGGATCAAAGGCATTGTGGAGAGTTAGTCACTTATCTTGGACCACATGTTAGTACCTCAACCTGATACTTAGAGATATTAATTACTTGTATTTGTACGTCTACAATGCTAGAGTGAGATTTATTGCATGATTATTATTATTATTTATTGGTATCAAGAGACCTACTATTAATGGTTGATTAAAGAGTGTGTAGATGAATATAAATTGATAGTGTTGGGTTTTGGTGGCATCTAGAAAACGTAGTGGAATAAAAACGAGTATAATAATTTTCAAAAGGAATGCCACCAACACACCACCCAATGGACCATACTCTAAACAATAGCAATGCAACTAAATGAAAAAGACAAGAGCAATAATTATACCACACAAAGGCCCTCCAATGTTGACACTTCTCTTGTTGTTGATGAAATTGGATACGAGAATACACGTTAGTATTCCTCTACCGGTATCCACACCAAGTGTTGAAGATTCCCACTTGCTAGTGAGCTTGGATGCTGCCAAGAACACCACCTTGATAATGTATCAAGACTTGAAGCTTTCTTGAAATCAAGAACTCTTCCAATTGTGCAAGTCCTTTTTGAGAGAATGTGTTTGTGTGTATTGTTACCAAGAACCAACCACACCAATTTCTTAATAGTCCACTTAGAACAAGTCTCTTAACTCCAAATTACAGCCAAAATACGTTTCTTAAGTTACTAGTAACAAATGCCATCAAGCCACCATTAAACTAGTCTTAAAAGACCACTTCAAGAGGCTGTTACAGTGTGAGGCATGGCCGTGGCTCACAGGACACGCCTGTGCCAGCCCACAGGCATATCCAAGTCACGCCCGACTTGGGCTCGTGCTTTAGCACTAGGCACGGCCGTACCTCTACGACGCACACCCGTGCCGGCCCCAAAAGGTACGCCCTAGGCATGCCGGCCTTGGGCTCGTACCTGGCCTAGAGGCACGCCCGTACCTTCACCAGGCACGACCGTGCCCGGTCCCACCAAAACAACTGTTTGCATTTTACTCTCTCTCGTTCAAAGGTGTTACCGGAATCAATACTTGGCGTGTGACCCAATAGGCTATGCTTCGTCGGCAGTGAAAACCAACTCGTGTGTGTTAGCGGGCATATTCTAACAAACTCCACTTGCACATGACACACCTCTAGCAAGGCATCTATGCCCCCAAGTTAGCATAGGGTATGTCACCCATGACAAGTACCAACCTGTAAAGAATGG
>JAUEJL010102290.1:0-13157 GCA_032274825.1 Drosophyllum lusitanicum
ACCGTGGGTTCAAGAGGAGTCTTGAACTCGTTAATCTTCTAAAAGATTTGCATAGCGAAGGAGAAATACTAGAGAAGAGAAAGCAAAACCTGAAATGTTATCGGTGTCATAATCGTGGTCATTTTGCTTGGGAATGTCCCAAGAAAATTCTGAAGTCCTCGAACAAAATCAGTACCCTACACATGTGGATCGAATGATAATCAATGGGGACTACTTGGTAAAAGGAACAGACACCGGGAATTGGAACAGGTTGTGGTATGTAAACTCAAAGATCAATATTCACATGACGCCGGATCGTGAACAATTTATTATCTACAAGGAGAACTATACAATTTACAATGATGGACATCAAGAACCGATTGCTATCCATGGTATCGGTGAAGTAGAAATCGAAAATAACGAAGCCTATTTCACCATGCCATACGTTTCTCACGCTCCCCGAATTAATATCAATGTTCTTAGCATTCAACAATTGATCTTGCAAGGATTTGAGGTCAAAATCAATGTATCATGACTCATATGGGAGTTAAACGACAACTTCCCGAACACATACAATCATCGTTTGAAATTGAAGAAGATCTAATCGAAAAGTATGTGGAGATTGATGGAAATTTGGTACCAATCATCATAGAAAACTTCGATGATTTCATATCTATCATTACATTTACGAATTCTTATCGTGTTTGCTACAAAGACGAAGAGTTGTTTGTAAGGAAATTTGAAGAATCGATTGAATGGGTATACGAAATAAAGAACGGTGATCAACTAGCACTACCACCAAATCTTGCAGGGCTAGATATTTGTTTCTTTGACTTGTATAAACTCATCGCAAAATCAGGCTTACTGAAGACAAGGAATGGAAGAAATGGCAATGAGTTTCGGATATCCTCAATGCTATGGTGAAGCTTTTAAGGAATTTTATGAAAGATATTTGTTGATACCGAAGGAGTTTTATGAATTTGGATTAAGGAGGTACAGCCAAATCTCACACACTATTTCAGGCAATATCGGCTTGACAGGACGGAGCATTGATCGGAGGAATCAAGATGTTGCAAGTGGACGGGAGGCAACTAGGAACCTAGAAGCATTTGAAGGAAAGGAAGAATACCCAGCATTAAGGAGCACAACGGATCGGACACGAGCACCCACAAGATGGACGATGATGTCATCATCAATTGAAGACATTGAAGATCACCGCTACAAATGATATTGATAACTAAGGGAGGCATTGTTGGAATTAATTATTTATATCATTTGTGTAAACTTATGTTAAGACAATATTTAGTATTATTATGTAATAATTAATAGATATCATAAGTTAGTGTGACACTTGGTTTTCGGAGAGAAAAACTGGCGGCAGTAACTACCATAGCCGTCAAACCACCCTAAACCGCCGCCACCAATACTTATAAATATGTGTATTCGTGGAACATAATGAAATATCCATTTCTCTGTTTTAAGTATATATATCTCGACTTCTTACAAGTGTTTAAATTGTTTTACTTATCATGTTGCCAACCAAGAATTATTCTACTATGTCTCGATCTTCAACCCCTTGAATTAGAACAAAGAATAAGGTCAGGTCGGGAATTCAGTGCTCTGATATCATGGCTTTGAAAGCAACTTACGTAGATGATGTCTCTGGAACGCCAGATGTAGTTGTAATCTAAATTGTTCTCTGGCAGTGATTGTTTTGCTTTTTGCTCCATTATTGTATGGTTACTACCAATAATTTGTTTGCCTTTCATTGTGCAGCTAAATAGGCGCTTCTCTCCTTTAGAAAGGCAAATCCGCACCTGAGGAAGCACTTGACACAGACTTTACACGTGGACAGGCACCCTACACAGGTACATGGTTATTTAGGATTCAGTAATCAAAAGCTTTCCCTATCTACTTATCTTTGCATGATGTGTCGTACTTGACATGTAACAGAGTGTGATATGCATCTGAATGTGAACTTACGATATATAGAATAGTTGTGGATCCCTCGCTTGGTGTAACAGAGTCCGTGTGCTTGACTTTATATACTTTGATATGCAAAGTACAGCTATTAAACTATTAAACAAAGGGTTACCTTACAAAGATTCTTTAAATACAATGAGAATTTTCATCTTTAAACAAACATGTATACATATTGCCATAAGGATTAATAGAAGCTGAAGTTGAAATTTTAGGGCAGTATATAAGTTTTTTAATTTTCTAGACGAAAGTAATGGCTGCAAATTTGCTTTTAAAGAAGAATTGCTATCATAAAAAATGAAACTAAACTGAAATCCAAATTAACTGTTGTAGGTAATGTACAATTCTCTAATTTATAAAATCCTTAAGTTTTCCAAAACTTCAAATATTGACATTTTGTAATAGTTAATAAAAAATAATTGTTGTAGTTTTCTTATGGTCACTTCACTCTTTTTTATGCATTTGATTTAATCACTTTCTTGCGGATAAGAAGAAGTTAAGGTCTCGACGGTAGGGGTGTAATCGAGCAGAGCCGGCACAGTGCCAAGCTCGCGCTCGAGCTCGACTCGGTACCAAAGCTCGAAGCTTGAAACTCGACTCGAGCTCGGTCGAGTTGTAGCTTTCAAGCTCGAGCTCGACTTGAGAAAGTACTCGATACTCTCGAGCTCGACTCGACTAAAATCTAATAAAATAGAATACTACAATAACATGTATATAAATCGATTCGGGAATAAGATTTCAACATATTTGAACTTTTCAAGCAAAAATTACTAAGAACATGTATGTAGTATATGTATATGTAAAAGGGTAAAATGGCAATTTAATGCAAACTCGATTAGGCTCGCAAGTCTGACGAGCTAAGTATTAGGGAACTCGAGCTTGGCTAGAAACCCTACTCCAGTAGCTCGAGTTCGAGCTCGACTAGATTCACAACGAGTCGATTCCGAGTATTTTCCGAATCGGTCTCGAGTAGCTCACGAGCTATCTCGGCTCGATTACACTCCTAGTACTAGAGCTTCTTAGTTTGGAAGAAAAAAGAAGGAAGAATTTGAAAAAATAAAGTAGGGAGAAGTTGAGTGTGAGGCAAATTCAAGGAATGCATTGCACAAAACACAAAGTTTATCATCCTTGAATACCCACTAAAAATAGACATAAAAAATACATTACTTTCATCCTAAAATCAAGATCTTGGAACAGAAAATTTTGGGTAAAATATGAAAATTCTGGAAGGTGAGGAAAAATTATTATATTCTAAGATACATGTGTTGTCTCTGCATCACACAGCTAGCTCAAAGGTATGTGATATGTAATGGCTTCAATTAAATAAGATAGATATTGTGCAAAGCATATCCCACATATTATGATTCTACACATGCATATACGTATATAATATTTATATGAAAAATGATATATACTCTCCGAAGAAATATGTAAGCATTTTGCACAAAAACTTGCAACCAAAATCCCAAATGCACTTCTCAAAACTTATTTTTCATTCTTGCCAAGCGGTTGGGGCATAAAATCTTTAATGGGGGTTTAAGGATCTAACTCTATCACATACCCTTAAGCCGAGGATAACACGATTTATCATCTTCATATTGGTCGTTGAACCGATCGGTAGAGGCCCGTGAGATGAGTTACCAAAAAAAAAAAAACTTTTTTTTAAAACTAATTCGATTATAAAGCTTTTAGTACTCCTTTTTAGAACCTCTTATAAATTTAGATTAAGACTACATTATATATCAATTAATGTTTTGAATTTTAATTAGTGACAGATTACAAATGAACACACAATCTCCTACGTTAACAGTGACAAAGACAAAAACAACTTCTCAGCCATGTAAGGTTATATTCGAACTATTTAATAATACTTTTGACCATTTAATTATCCTGTGACTAGAAAATCTACATAAACACTATTTTAGAAAATCTACATAAACACTGTTTTTTTAATAGCAGAATGCACTCTTTCATACATCTTTTGTCCACTTAAACCCACAACCTGATCGAGATACCGCTAGATAACAACCTCTTTGGTTAAAAAAACGTATTTACAACACATTTAAGGAGTGTTTAAAAAAATGTAAATAAATCACCTCCTTTATCATATGATAAGATCCGATCCCATCACCTTGGGATGCATTAAACCCTTAGATAATTACATTCTAAGTAGTCTTTATGAACGTACCACTATTATTTTCCCTTAATTAAATATGGAATCTTTCCTCTTTGTTTTCAAGTTGTTAGTTGACTCCCCCTAATTGTTTAGCATGGTTTATGACAAAATCAATTAGACAATCATTTATTTAAATTTAATATTTAAATAACTCTTTAAAGAAATACACCTCCTATTGGCTATTGCCGACCAATAACATGGTACATTAATCAATGAAAGATTTCTTATAGTTTGTTATGCTTTCTTATGTTGTATTCCAAAATTAGGATCCAGATAGAAGGACCCAGATGTAATTACTACTACAATGTATGCTTCCAAATAGGAGAAAGATAGGCAACTTGTACCATTTACCTTGAGAAATACACAACCAGAAGGTAATTAAAGTTTCACACGTGCAAACTTGATACAATGTCATATGCTCTACCCGAAAAAGGTTATTAGAGTATAAGCTGTACACTAAAATTTTGAATCTTGTTCACATGATATCTTCAAAAAATTCATATAAACTTCAAATGATGCTTCATAGAAACAACCATGCAGATGAATATATCTTCCAGTTTAATATCTTATTCACATGTAAAGATTATTTAAAATCATTGGTATGAGTTTGGAAAGTACCTTCTTTGATGATTCTGTGAAACCAGAAATCTGTACTTACAGTTTGGTTTAACCTGGCAAATAAGAATTTTAATAAATAATTAGTGAAATCATAAAAAATTTCAAGATGCTGTAAGTGGAATGAAAGTACTGCTGTGGTGTGATGATGATTAAAGACCAAGTATTCTAAATCACCTACTTCAGATAAAAACTTCCATAAGTATAACATGGTATGATATCATTCCTGACATCATCATATAACAAAAACAATGCTGTAAATTTCCCCCCCTTTTTTATTCTCTTTTTTTTTTTTGTTGAAATAAGAGTGCTATATAAGCACATTCTGAAAGCATAATACTTCATTAGAAAGAACTAGTTTTCATTTACGTGGTAATCGATCATGGAGGGCGGGGATGTATTTAGAGTTAGCAGCGCACGTATAAGTAGTTCTAACATATGGAGAAATAGTGGTAGAGATATTTTTTCAAGATCTTCAGTGGAAGAAGATGATGAAGAAGCATTAAAATGGGCTGCTATAGAGAAATTACCAACAAATTTAAGATTAGAAAGAGGCATATTAACTGAAGAGAAAGGTCAACCAAGAGAGATTGATATCAAGAATCTTGATTTGGTTGAAAAAAGGAATCTCCTTGAGAGACTTGTGAGAATTGCAGAGGAAGATAATGAGAAATTCTTGTTAAAACTCAAGAATCGCATTGATCGGTAATCTATAACTTAATGTCATCAAGATTCATTTCATCTTCTTCTTTTTCTTTTTCTTGTGTTTTTTACTTCTTTTTTCTGATACACCAATAAACACAGAGTTGGCCTTCAACTTCCAACGATTGAGGTCCGTTTTGAGCATTTAAACGTTGATGCAGAAGCATATGTTGGAGGCAGGGCACTGCCTACCATATTTAACTTCGTGGTTAACATCCTAGAGGTTTTTCTACTCTCTGTGTATATATACCCTGAAAACAATTCTGCACATATTGTAATTATATACTAGCTAATAGCAATAATAATATTTTAGCTTGATTCAAAGTAAGCTGAAAAAATCTCTTTTTTTCCCTCTCCAGGGTTCGTTGAATTATCTGCACCTTTTTCCCAGTAGAAAGATTCCATTACCAATCCTTAATGATGTCAGTGGTATTATCAAGCCTGGGAGGTGAGAATTTAAACATAACAAGTTTTGGTTTATAAGCTATTTTCTTAATAATAAACGTAACACGTATCGTTTATGCAGAATGGCATTGCTACTGGGCCCACCAAGCTCCGGAAAAACAACACTGCTTTTGGCATTGGCAGGAAAACTTGGTTCAGATTTGAAAGTAAGAGAACGTAATCTAATTCAAGTAGTATAGAGTGAAAAAGTTATTGATTTTATATAAATAAAAGCTGAAAATTTATGCTTTTATGTATATGGTGAGTACAGGTATCTGGTAGAGTAACTTACAATGGGCATGAAATGAACGAGTTTGTGCCACAAAGATCATCTGCGTATATAAGTCAACATGATCTTCATATTGGAGAACTAACGGTCAGAGAAACATTAGCTTTCTCAGCCCGCTGTCAAGGTGTTGGAGCAAGTTATGGTCAGTAAGATAGTTACAGACTTCTAACAGAATTATACAAATATATTTATAGAAGTTAAAAAATTGACTAACTTTGACATGTTACGTATCTCATTTGCCATTCATATGATTCTTGTAGAAATGTTAGCAGAATTGTCAAGGAGAGAAAAGGAAGCAAACATTAAGCCGGATCCTGATCTTGACATCTACATGAAGGTGAAAAAAAATAAATAAATAACTCATGATTTTGCTTATATCCAATTGCTCCTAAGAAATTCTTGGATTAAATTGTTTTTGTTTCTGAATTCTACAGGCAGCATCACTAGAAGGACAGGAGGCTAGTGTTGTAACTGAATATGTTATCAAGGTACCAACTTTAACCAATGATGGATGTGAAATAAGTTTGTGAAAGATATTAAACTAACTTTTTATTCTTTCTATTGATGTTTACATATGAAGATTTTAGGGCTCGAAGTCTGCGCTGACACGATAGTAGGCGATGAAATGTTCAGAGGTATTTCTGGAGGCCAAAAGAAGCGAGTGACAACAGGTACAAATAAAACAAACTTAATGAAAGTTTTCATGGTCGAACAATTTTTTTTATTTAATATGATTTGGTGAAATGGAAAATGATATACAGGGGAAATGCTGGTTGGACCAGCAAGAGCACTGTTCATGGACGAGATATCAACTGGATTAGACAGTTCAACGACTTTCCAAATCTTGAACTCGATTAGGCAATCAATCCACATTCTTCAGGGTACTTGTGTAATTTCACTCCTTCAACCTGCACCCGAAACTTATGACTTATTTGATGACATCATCCTTCTCTCGGATGGACAAATTGTCTACCAAGGTCCACGCGAGAATGTTCTAGAGTTCTTTGAGTACATGGGGTTCAAATGTCCTGAGAGGAAAGGAGTTGCAGACTTCTTACAAGAAGTAATATTATCTTTCACTTTAACAACCAAGAAAAGTTATTCAAAAACCCATTTTAACGTTTTTAACTCATTATTCTTATGTCGGGAATCGTAGGTGACATCAAAGAAAGATCAAGAACAATATTGGGCACGAAGAAACGAAGCTTACAGTTTCGTTAGTTCAAAAGAATTTGCAGAGGCATTTCAGTCATTTCATGTTGGAAGAAAGTTAGGAGATGAACTTTCTACTCCATTTGAGAGATCCAAAAGCCACCCTGATGCTTTAACAACAAAGAAGTTTGGTGTCAGTAAAAAGGAACTATTAAAAGCCTGCATATCAAGAGAGTACTTGCTTATGAAAAGAAACTCTTTTGTCTATATATTCAAGCTTACACAACTCATTTTCATGGCTAGCATAACAATGACACTTTTTCTAAGGACCGAAATGCCAAAAAATACAGTCGTTGATGGTACAATTTTCATGGGTGCTCTGTTTTTCACATTAGTCATGATTACATTCAACGGATTTTCAGAATTATCACTGAGCATTTTAAAACTTCCTGTGTTCTACAAGCAAAGAGACCTTCTATTTTTTCCTGCTTGGGCATATTCTCTACCCACATGGGTTCTTAAGATCCCAGTGACAATTCTTGAGGTAGCCACTTGGGTAATTATGACGTATTATGTCATAGGATTTGATTCAGATCCTGCAAGGTAACAACTTATGACCTCAAAAAACTAATTTGTCTATATTATTTCACTTAATACATGCTTCTGATGAAGTATTTTCCCTGTTTGCAGATTCTTCAAACAATTGTTATTGCTTATATGCATTCACCAAATGTCGTCTGCCCTGTTTCGTTTCATAGGGTCATTAGGAAGAAATGTCATCGTTGCCAATACGTTTGGCTCATTTGGATTGCTTACTATTTTTGTTCTTGGTGGATTCATCTTGGCACGAGGTAAAGTATATATACGCTTATTTTTTGAACAATAAAATGGTTCCAAGAAATAAGTTATATTTTTCTAAACACATTTTTTCACTGCAGATGATATAAAGGGTTGGTGGATATGGTGTTATTGGTTTTCACCTATGATGTATGGACAGAATGGTATAGCAGTCAATGAATTCCTTGGAAAGAGTTGGAGAAAAGTAAGTATCATTAAGCGACAACTATCGATATTTTTTAAGTTCTATATTATCTTAACTTATGAAGGAAATGTGTTAACAGGTTTTACCCAACTCGACAGAAACAATTGGTGTTACTGTCCTTAAGTCTCGTGGAATATTCCCGGAAGAATATTGGTACTGGATAGCAGTAGCTGCTTCAATTGGATATATGTTTCTTTTCAATATGTTCTTCACTCTGGCTCTTGAATACCTCGACCGTGAGTATATATTCACATACTGTTTTGTAAATAATAATCCTATTAACCTCCTTAAAACATTTCAAAAAATTTATTAACAGCTTAATTTTGATGCAGCCTTTGAGAAACCTCAGGCAGTTCTATCTGAAGAAAGCATGGCTGCAAGAAAAGCTATGAAAACAGGACACCCAATTGAAGCAAGACCTCCATCAGGTTGGTGTGGCATGTCATGCGTTCATCAAGAATCATTAATCAATCACTGTAGTTAGTAGTAATTACAAGATCTATAATTCCAAAATGCAGAAAAAGAGACTGAAGTTAGAAGAGTTGGGGAAGCAAATGAGAAGAAAAAACGAGGAATGGTTCTACCATTTATCCCGCTTTCAATCACATTTGATAATATACGATATGCAGTGGATATGCCCCAGGAAATAAAAGCTCAAGGTGTAGCACAAGAAAAGCTAGAATTACTGAAGGGTGTGAGTGGCGCATTTAGGCCGGGAGTCTTAACAGCTCTAATGGGGATAAGTGGCGCTGGCAAGACAACTTTAATGGATGTTTTAGCTGGAAGAAAAACAGGTGGATATATCGAGGGAGCCATCACTATCTCCGGGTACCCTAAAAAACAAGAAACATTTGCTCGTGTTGCCGGATATTGTGAACAGACAGATATTCACTCCCCACATGTCACAGTTTTCGAGTCCTTGCAATATTCTGCATGGCTACGCCTACCTCCTGAGGTTGATTCAGCAACCCGAGAGGTGAATAATTATTCATGTTGTTTTCTTTTTTCTGAAGTATTAGTAATTCATAGTTTGTAATTACTGTTATTATGTTTAGATGTTTGTTGAGGAGGTAATGGAGCTAGTAGAGTTGGTTCCACTAAGGGAAGCGCTTGTGGGATTACCAGGAGTAAATGGGCTTTCAACTGAACAGAGAAAAAGATTGACAATTGCAGTCGAGCTAGTGGCAAACCCATCTATAATTTTCATGGATGAGCCCACATCAGGACTTGATGCAAGAGCTGCAGCTATAGTCATGAGAACGGTTAGAAACACGGTTGATACAGGAAGAACAGTCGTCTGTACCATACATCAGCCAAGCATTGATATCTTTGATGCTTTTGATGAGGTAAGTTTAATTATAAAATTATTAAAAACATAATACTAGGTTGTGTGAGATCAAAAGAAGACTAACTATAAACCTTATTTTTTTAATTTATTTATGAATTACAGTTATTTCTTTTGAAAAGAGGAGGAGAAGAAATATATGTTGGTCCATTAGGCCGTCAGTCTTCTCACTTAATCAGCTACTTTGAGGTTAGTGTAATGGACTTTGATCATTGCATTCATATGTTTAGTTGAACTATGAATATAAATCCAAGATCTGATTGTTTTCAATAAAGGAAATCAATGGAGTGAATAAAATCAAAGATGGTTACAATCCAGCAACTTGGATGTTAGAGGTGACTTCAACGGGTCAGGAAACAACTCTAGGGGTTGACTTTGCACAAGTGTACAAGAACTCAGAACTATACAAGTATGGTCACTGCATCATTTTATACTTCTGGGCACGTAAACGAAATAAAAAATAAATTAGTGTCATATATGATCACAAAAACTATATTGTTTCAATACCAACGATATAATTTTTTGAATAAAATTACTTAATAAAATTACTTAAGAGCTTTTATCTGTAATAAATAATAGACTTTGGGGGTATGACCTGTTTTCATTCAAGCTGATCTTTTTTATTTTACCCATTTGACTGTTATAGCCCAAATCAAACCCTTCATATACAAATGGGTGGATGTTACAAAGCTCACTTTTCTTATTTTCAATTATAAATAATTGGTGACTTGTTATTCAGGAGAAATAAAGCTTTGATAATGGAAAGCAGTAAACCGGTTGCTGGTTCTTCTGATATACGGTTCCAAACTCAGTACTCGCAATCTTTTTGGACACAATGTATGGCGTGTTTGTGGAAACAGCATTGGTCATATTGGCGAAACCCGCCATATACTGCTGTGAGGTTCTTATTTACAACCTTCATAGCTTTGATGTTTGGCACAATCTTCTGGGATATGGGATCCAAAAGGTAAGCAGGAGTTATTTAACAATGATTAAAAAGATAGGCCTTCATTTATTAAACTTGTTTTTACTTGTTACAGGGAGAAAACTCAAGATCTTTTTAATGCAATGGGTTCTATGTATGCTGCTATACTGTTTATCGGTGTACAAAATGCTACATCAGTGCAACCAGTTGTTTCTATAGAAAGAACCGTTTTCTACAGGGAAAGAGCTGCTGGGATGTATTCAGCTTTGCCATATGCTTTCGGACAGGTATAAAGATATGCCACTTGGTTTTCTAATAACCATGTGATAGTGATGAATTTTGTGTTACTTATATTTTTTATATACTACGTTTTATACAGGTTATGATTGAGATCCCGTACATCTTTGTTCAGACTATTGTCTATGGGATCATTGTATACGCAATGATTGGATTCGAGTGGACATTAGTCAAGTTCTGTTGGTATCTCTTCTTTATGTACTTCACCTTCTTGTACTTCACATTTTATGGGATGATGACTGTTGCAGTAACCCCTAATCATAACTTTGCTGCGATCATCTCATCTGCATTTTATGCAATTTGGAATCTTTTTTCAGGATTCATCGTTCCACGAACAGTAAGTTTCTAACTATCTTGTCTTTAAATACTACAAGAAAACTAAAAGGTGATGGTCACTCAATAGACATTAACTCCTAAACTTATTTCTATACAATAAACAGAGGATTCCTATATGGTGGAGATGGTATTATTACATCTGTCCTATTGCTTGGACATTATACGGATTGGTTACTTCACAGTTTGGGGATATAACAGACAAACTTGAGACAGGCGAAACTGTTGCAGAATTCGTCCACAATTTTTATGGGTTTGAATATGATTATTTAAAATATGTAGCAGTAATCATTGTTGGATTTACTGTTCTGTTTGGATTCATTTTCGCGTATTCCATTAAGGCGTTTAACTTCCAAAAACGGTAGTAAATAGATCCCAAAAGTACAGGAAGTAATGAGCAGTATGTAAATCAAGAAACTTGTTTTGTTTTCAAGCATCTTATTAGTTAGTTTTTGTCACTAGACGAGATTTGTGTCGGAAAGACTCTAAAGAGTTATGAGTCCTTATATAAATGGAAACAATACAGTGTATTTATAATTAATCCAGCATGAAAGTAAGAAATTTTGAACAGTAAAAGTACATTGCACACCCATCCCATCAATTTTCATATGTGATTAAATTTCAATTGTGTTTCTTTAATCTTTTCTGAGAATGCAACTAGAAACAGACATTGAGCCTCAAACCCAAGAATACTAGACTCAAAGTTGCAATTTTTATTAAAGTGGAGCGAGTCTGTAGTGCAAAGTCATGGATGAATGTATGTATGATTGAACCACAAAGTAAAACATAAAGTAGCGTACTAAGAGACATTTCATCAAACAAATTATAGGCATTATCAGGCACATGGTAATATTAAAGTATTGAAAGGTCAGAAATTACCTTGATGATGAAGGTGCAAGATTTTCCTCTACTGTACCCAATGCCCATCTGTCTTTATTGCAAAATCATATTTCTTTTTCCTACACTTTGACGTGGCAGTTCTTTCATCGAGTAATCATACAGCTTCTAACATAAAACTATGCATGAACATGAATCTAGAAACGGAAAAAGAAGGGTCTACTCCCTCGTTAATGCTAGGTGTACGCTAAGTTAAGGTTAATTGACATTGGCAACTCTTTTTAAACTGCAGTTTTTACTTTTTAGGTTGATGGATTCTGCGGATCAGGTTTACATTTTGAAACCGCCTAAAATTATTTGGACCACACTGATATATACACCCTGTATCGAAAACTATAATCGATTGATATGACATATCTGGTATATGTAAGAGAGAAATGTTCAAATAATAGCATTCTTTCAAACTAACCTTTTTTTTCCTCTGATGATAAATGGGGTAGACAATGATGCTATCTAGGTAATTGGCCCCTTAATTAGTCAATTATTTAAAATTTGTAAGCATATTGTTTTCTTCGGTTTGATTAGTTCTAGTTGTTTGGGTTTGATTTATATTGTTATACATTGTGTTGAAATATCAATTAGTCGATTATTAACATTTCTCATTATTCTGTAAATTAATTACATAAAGAATCGATTATAGGAGATTTTATTAAACATTATGCTAATTTTTGAGTTTATACATTGTTAATTAACAATTCCAATTTGATTTTCGGGGTTAAGCGAATTCAAATTCGGTTCAAGGTTTTGATGGTTCACCGAGTAATCTGTAGGATTTATGTCGGTTTAACTCGGTGAGAAAAAAGTAAACCTGTAAAACTTAAAAAAATTAAAAACCAGTGTAACACCGACTTTGAAACCTAAAAATCTGTTGGGGAGATAATCACTGCACCCTAATAATCAACTATGCCTATCCTAAAACATAGAATTTGATGATAACCAAACCCTACATTCAGTATGACTTAGAAAGAATTCAAACATGTG
>JAUEJL010102301.1:0-25442 GCA_032274825.1 Drosophyllum lusitanicum
TGGAGTTTAGTGGTGGTGGAAATCCCATCTAAGAAATATGAACCAAACACAAGATGAGATTTTAAATCCCACTAAATACAAATCTCACCAAATACCAATCCAATTTAAAATCTCAATTCCTCCAAAAACAATACTTGAACCAAACATCCCTCAAGACCTCGTCATATCAATCGATTTTTGATTCTATGGGTTCCTAGCATCTAACATATTCATCCTACTCGTTTAATTTGATTATAAATTGAATTTCTTGGTCTCTAGACCCCCTTTTCTTCTCGGCCTGAAGCAGCATTCGAACACCATCCACGGTTGCTGAATAGTCGAATAATCAAGCACCAACCCATGTTATGCTCATTCTATGATGTTATCAGTGCTAAAACATGAATCCTAATCGATTTAAACCATTTTAAACCCACAATTTATGTGTGTAGGTTCTCGGTTTATGCCTCGGTTCGACAGACCCAACAATCACCCACAACCCTTATGAATCTAACTATAAAACGATACTGGGAGTTTCGAGAATCACACCCGACTGTTTCTCAATCGGGACTATTTGATTTGGTGCTCGGTCGAGGGGTTCCTGTTCCGATCAGCTCGTGAAGAAGACACAGTCGGTCGAATCCTTCCTTCAATGAGATTACAAGAGAATGAGGGATGTCGATATACCTATCCACGAGGAAAAAGAAGGACTACTTCAATGTTTACCTCTAATTTCGGTTCGCATGGTAGAGGATTCCTTCAATGGTTCTGCTGCCTTCCGAGAATACACAGACACAACGTTTCTTTCTTTCTTTCTCAAACTCTCAAAGTAGCGGCGCTACAGTAGACAAAATTTGGGCTTGGAGCCCTAAATCGATTGTATAAATGTGTTGTACATGTTTGGCCTAACTTGTTAATTGAACAAAATAAATAAACAAGTCAGTGTTATGTGTTTAGTTGGCCCAAAACTAATCAATACATTACAAATCTAATGCCCTCTAGAAAGGTGATATATATAGGGGATGATTCATTTGAGAACTATTATTAGTGTAAGAACTGTGAGAACCAATCTTAGCCGTTCAATTGGTAAGTGGAATTCATAGATGAAGAACGTGGGGGGATTAGGCGTGACAAGGTGCATGTAAGAAATTCATGGGTGGGCAATCCAATTGAAGGAGGAGAAATTGAACGGCTAAGATTGGTTCTCGTAATAAAAACGGTCCTCAAATAAACTTTTCAATATATATATATATATATATATATCAAAATTGCTCGAGTCTCAAAACGGGTATTACACGAAAATTGCAAAACCAATATTAATAGATTGGATTCTGTTTGGGCTTAAAACTCCCCCAAACCATCTCGTGCTCACCATTACTTGCTATATTACAAGGCAACAACACCCGCCTTTTATATTGGCGCATTTCAGCATGCTCATATGATATATTTTTACCATGTCCCTTACCACAAAGCGCCTCTCTCTCTCTCTCTTTATTCTCTCACATGTATACATAATTTAAATACTAAAAAATGGGACGAATGTGACAAATGAAGAGAGGATGTGTAAAGTGTGTATTTTTAAGGTAAATTATCGTCAAAAGTTAAATGCGATAAACTTTGACTAAAATGACAATGTTATTGTATGCAATATATTATTTAAGGTAAAAAATTGAGATTTGTGATTTTATTTTCATTCACAATACAAAATAAAACTTAAACTTCATTTGTTTAAGAAGGGATATTATGTTTTTACTATCAAATTTAACGCTTTATAATGCCTTTAATCTCTAAAGTATTTTCTAATTGTTTTGATGTCATAGTTGATTTACTCGGTATTAAAATACACAAAGTACTCTTGTCCTATTAATTTTACCCTAAACTTCTTACTTTTTGAACTTTTTAACCAAGTAAAAAAGTTTTAAAAACAATCCAACGAACACATCATGTTGAACCTTTATCTACAACTCAAGCTTCATCCCTTCTGCTAACAAAACCACCAATTGCTCTTGTTACGAGTTTCGGGCATCCTCATGATACCCTTCAACAACATCTACACCAACACAACAACTATATCACAACCACTGTCATTATTGTTATTTCATCGCCATCACCACAAAGAACCACCATGACCAGCATCTCAATCAAACACTACCAAAACATTTACCCATACACAAAACTTACCACCACATATGGGCGATGGACAAAAGCCACACAACATATCAAATCCACACCCAAATCTCATCATCACAATTAATAAAGTGATTCAAACACCCAAAACACTATCATTCTACCAATTGATCTCATCAACAAAACTCGGTTGAATAAATGGTGAGAAAAAAGTAATAGAGAAGGAGATGGAGAGATAGAGAGAGGGAGGAAGAGAGTTTCGGAGAAAGTATTACTAGCAATGAAGGTATATACTGTTGTTGTTGGAGAAATCTAGTTTAGGAGATAGGGAGAGAGACAAAAATATATTATCTAGATCTAATAGACCAAAATTAAGTTAGAATGATAGAGTATACTGATTATTTCATAGTAAAAAAATTGGACCCTTTAGAACGTGGGTCCTGTATAGTCGTACCTCATGCACTCTCTTAAAGACACCCGTGACAAGAGAGATGATAAAGAGAGAGAATGTATGAAATTATGAATTATAATAAATTAAAAAAAATCCTTCTAAGTTATTTAGTCAAAATATTCTAACTTTAAATTTTACAATTAAAATAAAAAATATAATATATGATTTTAGTAATATCTGTTTTAGGTATTTTCACATTTCTAAAATATTAAATAAACTAATCATTTCATTTCATTGTATTATATTTATTTCTTTACTAAAAATAAAATATATTACTTTTTTTTTTAAATGCCATTTTTACTCTTATCCTTGCAAACACAAACCAACAACCAACATTAATAAACTCAAATAGTCCGATTATCGTTTTGGGCTCCATGACGACACTCTTGTTCTTCATTCTGTCTCGCCAAAGCCACTGTTCGTGCTCGAATCAATCAACCAAGAACCAATCAATAACTTCATGTTAAAATTAGATACGAATTCATATATGCATACATAACTCATCAGAGGCTTCAATTCTTTCGTGAATTCTTAATTATAAATAAGTAGCCCTAACTGTTTGGCTCCGTCGACGTGTGGTTATGGCGGTTTCAGAGGAGGAATCGTCTTCGGCGGGTGGAAACAACTCAAGATCACGGCTGTCCCATGGTGGCCCTCACTACCTCGCCAAATGTGTTCTTAAAGGAAGCGTCGTTCTTCAAGTCGTCTACGGTCACATCCGATCCCCTTCCTCTAAGGACATCGTTTTCGGCAAGGTTTTATTCTGCTTTCGTTTTCCAAATTCAACTCAATTTCATTGTATATAACCGTTTCTGTGCAGATTTCATATCCGTTTTCTAGAAAATAATTTTATCGACTTTGGTTATCGAGAACAGTAAGCTGGGGAAGTGATTGGAACTTTAATATCACAATTAGTATGTAGGAATTTAGCTATCTAGGCTAGATTTAGCTGCTTTCTGATTACTTCTAAATGATATAATCTGGTACTGCAATATGTTATATTTCTGTAGCCTTTTTCATTGAGATGATAATGTTTGATGCAGGAAACATCCTTAGAGTTGGTAGTAATTGATAATTATGGAGTTCTGCAATCCATATGTGAGCAGACTGTATTTGGAACAATCAAAGATCTTGCTATCCTCCCCTGGAATAAGAAGTTTCTTAGAGCAAGCCCTCAGGTATTTGCATTTCATTTGATATATAAAGCCTTATGTTTACTCTTCATTGTTGTTTATGGTTTAAGTATTTCTTGGTTGTATGTTGTTCTAGTTACAAGGAAAGGACCTTTTGCTCGTTACTTCGGATTCGGGAAAGCTCTCAGTTCTCACATTCTCTAATGAAATGCACAGGTTTCTTTTCTTGTTCTTGTTTCCGTTACACAGACATTTAATGATCAGGAAAAGATGGGTTTTTTGGTCATTTATTGTTGTCGTATGCTCTGTTTTGTGATACTTTCTTGTTGTACGCTCTTTTCTTGCTTAGGTTCTTCCCTTTGACACACATTGAACTATCTAGCTCGCCTGGAAACCTAAGGAGTCATGTTGGAAGAATGTTGGCAGTTGATTCCAAGTAAGTTGCTATTTTGGTTCAGTTAATCTGAAGGTCAGTTCTTGCAACTAGTAAAGGTAACGGTTATCCTTTTTTTTTCCAGTGGTTGTTTCATTGCTACCAGTGCATATGAGGACCGTCTGGCTTTGTTCTCAGTTTCTAGTTCTGGTGGTGGCGACATCTTTGATAAGGTTAAATTGTTTCTACCATTATTGTAGATTCTTAGGATTTTAGAAGAGAAAATTATACTCGTACTTAATGATCAAGATTTATGACTCTCGTTTATTTTCTGGTTGCAGAAAATGTTTATTCCTTCTGACATTGAAAAGAGTACAAGTACAAGCTGCGGAGTCTCTGGTATACATGGTACTATATGGAGCATGTGCTTTATCTCGAAAGATATGAGTCAATTAAGTAACGAGCACAACCCTGTGTTAGCCATTCTTTTAAATAGGTATGATAATGCATTGCATGTACAGGGGGACTGGTTAACCGGATGGTGTAATAGAACTGATATTCTGGTGTGTTTGGATCTGTTTTTCAGAATTGACTACTACAACTTGAAGTCGTAATGGTATTTTTTTTAATGTTTGGATAAAGAAATTGTGCTTTTTGTTATCTTTTGGTTATTTAGAGGTGAAATAACTATTTCCCTCTTCTGTTAACCTAATTCGAGAAACTTCTACTCTCAATTCACGATACGTCTTCTCTTTCTTTTTCCTCCCTTTTTGCACAAACTTCTTTCTGTTTTGTATTATCTATTGATCTCTTAAATAAACCAGAATCCATCAGACACTCAAACGTCTAATTATCAGATTATTACTACTTCATATAGCAGAAACACATCCAAATACTATCTCATACTACTCGTTTTTCTTACAGCTGCGTACTTGATTTTGATTATCCGATATCACTTTCAAAACACAAATCCAAACACACCTTCAATGTCTTGTTGGCAGTTGGTTACATTCAATAGTCTTTCCCTTGACCACAAACCGTACTCAGGGTCCAGGTAATGTTTGCTTTTGTATTTGCAGAAAGGGATCGCCTCTTAATGAGCTTTTGTTATTGGAGTGGAATACCAGGGACAATTTTGTCCATGTACTTTCTCAATATGCTGAGATTGGACCACTAGCGCATGATATCGTCGAAGTTCCCCGTTCTTATGGATTTGCATTCCTCTTTAGGGTTAGTGATGCTCTTCTAATGGATCTGAGGGACCCACACAGCCCGTTATGTGTATATAGAATAAGTCTAAACTCTTTACCCTCTGTGGTGGATGATCATAATTTGGTTGAGGACTCATATCGAACAAATGATGTTGATGAAGAAGGTAATATATGTAACGTGGCTGCATCTGCTCTTTTGGAATTGAAAGACATAGTTAAGGATGATGATCCCATGAATATAGATGATGATAACGGTTATTCATCAAAGTCAACATCGAATCGTGTGATTTCATGGAGTTGGGAACAGCGAAATGTAGAAAACCCAAGAATGATCTTTTGTTTGGATACCGGGGAGCTTTTCATAATCGAAATTTCTGCCGGGTCAAATGGACTTAAAGTCAACCTCTCTGATTGTGTCTATAAAGGTTCACTGTTCAAAGAACTTTTATGGGCTGAAAATGGATTCTTGACTGCACTTGCAGAAATGGGTGATGGGATGGTTTTGAAAATCGAAGAAGGAAAGCTACAATACAAAAGCCCAGTTCAAAATATTTCACCAATCTTGGACATGGCACTCGCGGATTACCATGATGAGAAACATGAGCAAATGTTTGCTTGTTGCGGGATGGCTCCCGAGGGATCACTAAGGGTTATCCGAAATGGTATCAGTCTAGAAAAACTTTTAAAAACCGCCCCCGATTATCAAGGTATAACTGGTACTTGGGCGGTCAAAATGAAATTAACTGATTGTTACCATTCTTTTCTTGTGCTATCATTTGTAGAAGAAACACGGGTACTCTCAGTTGGTGTAAGTTTTAGTGATGTGACTGATTCAGTTGGTTTCCGCTCTGATGTATGCACTCTGGCGTGTGGGATTATCGGTGACGGGTTGCTGGTTCAGATCCACCAGACCGCGGTTCGACTTGTGTTACCAACGGCTACAGCTCACCCTGATGGGATCCCTTTAACATCTCCAAATTCCACATCTTGGTCCCCTGATAAAACCAGCATTAGTCTCGGGGCTGTAGGGCATAATTTTATAGTAGTAGCAACTTCAAATCCATGTTACTTATTTATTCTAGGGGTGGCCAGGGTCAGACAACTAGGAGATTATCAGTATGAAGTATACCAAATGCAAAATGTCAAATTGGAATATGAATTGTCGTGCATTTCCATTCCTCAGAAACAATCTGTTGAAGAAGACCCGTTTAACTCTAAAAAGATTGATCCTACAAACAGGATGGTGGAAGAAACATTTGTTATCGGGACACATAAGCCTTCAGTGGAGGTTCTATCTTTTACACCTGATCAAGGCATAAGAGGTCTTGCTATAGGAGAAATTTCATTAGTTAACAGCATTGGAACAACAATTAGTGGATCTGTTCCTCAAGATGTACGACTAGTAAAAGTTGATCAACTTTATATCCTTTCAGGGTTGAGAAACGGAATGTTACTTAGGTTTGAGTGGCCATCTGTATCCGCATTAGAATCTCCAAAATTACAACCATCTATGCCTTCATCTGTTGTATCTGGGGTGGCAAATGAGAACTACTCGGTTAATCTTCAGTTGATTTCAATTCGCCGAATCGGTATCACACCAGCGTTCTTGGTTCCACTGAATGATCACCCGGATTCTGATATAATTGCTCTTAGTGATAGGCCTTGGTTATTACAAACTGCAAGGCATAGTCTTTCATACACCTCTATCTCTTTCCAAGCATCCACACATGCAACTCCTGTCTGTTCGAGCGAATGTCCAAACGGAATTTTATTTGTCTCGGAGAATAGTCTCCATTTGGTAAGGCTCTTTATTGGATTTAAAGGCTGTTTTGAAATTGATGTTTAATAATCAGAATCAGATCAGCAGCTATGCTGTAATAAATTTGGCTGTGGATGATGTGCTTGTGCTGTTTGAAGTAGTAATGCAATAATAAGACATTTGAGAGATTCAGTATATCTGTGGCATTAATTGATAGACTGATAATAAAGGAAATTGAAAATTGGTATTAGGTTAAATGCAGTGGTAAATATGTTAAATATCATTCTCTTTGCTGCTGATATGAAACCGATATTTGATTCCTAATCTAGTAATCATGAGAAGTATAGTCTGCTTATCCAAACATTATAGAAAATGTAAAAAAAATCCTTAAAAATGGAAATTTATCTTCCCTTATTTATTGTGTTATACTAATAGTGCTTGAATGAATTATAAGTAAAAGTTTCCTGTTTTTCCAACCTGGTATCCTGCTAATACTATAGTTGTGGTGGTCTAGTTGGAGATGGTGCACAGTAAGAGATTAAATGTCCAGAAGTTTGATGTTGGAGGCACACCAAGAAAGGTTTTATATCATGGGGAAAGCAGATTATTGCTGGTATTGAGGACAGATTTGAACGATGATTCGTGTTCATCTGATATTTGCTGTGTGGACCCTCTTAGTGGTTCGATTGTATCGTCTTTTAAATTTGATCCTGGGGAAACAGGGAAGTGCATGGAATTAATAAAGGTGGGGAGTGGAGGTGAGCAAGCTTTGGTGGTGGGTACTAGTCTTTCTTCTGGTCCTGCTATAATGCCCACTGGAGAAGCTGAAAGGTTTGTATTCTTTTTTATATTCATCTACTGTACCAAAAATATGATTTTTCTATTGGCTTACTGTTTCTGATTTGTTTATTTTTCTTGTTATTATGGTTAACCTTGGGAGATAGATATCAATCAAGCTTTTCTTTTTCCCTCTTTTGAGACATTAACTAACCTTTAAATCATAATACTTGCCGTTTTACTGCAAACTAACCAATGTTCTTTGTCAACTTCCAAAAAAAAACAATTATGATAAACATCATAACACATTGTTAAGGCTGCACAATTACCACCAAAACAGACCAGACCAAGTTTACTATCCTGGGGCTGATGTTGTTACCTGTTCATGCCTTATGCTAGGTCTTACTAGATTACCATCTACGTACATATTTCTTGTTAATAAGAGGTTCTTGTGCATGTAAATAGTAATAATATATCCCATCTTCTTTTCTGAATCTTTTGCATGTTTTTATGGCTTTAATTATTCTAAACAGTACAAGAGGCAGATTGATAGTCCTGTGCCTTGAGCATAAACAGAACTCAGATAGCGGTTCAATGACATTTTTTAATTCAAAAGCTGGCTCATTTTCCCAACAAATTTCACCTTTTCGTGAAATCAGTGGTCATGGAATTGAGCAACTTTCTAGCAGTAGTCTGTGCAGCAGCAGCCCTGATGATAATAGTTCTGATGGGATAAAACTTGAAGAAACTGAAGCATGGAATTTAAGATTAGCTTATTCGACCAATATGCGTGGGATAGTACTTGCTGTCTCTCCTTATCTTGACTGCTATTTCGTAGCCTCTGCTGGCAACGCTGTAAGTTTCGTCTTTTTATATTTTGGCTTGGCAGGTTATTTTATAGTACTGGTCTGGTTGGGTTGCATGAACCACTAGATTAATAATTATTTTTACGTACTTTTACTGATTAAATTAATGTGTTAATTGTGAATACACAAACAATAATGTTACAATAAATGGTTATCCATATATTTGAATAAATCATTTAAGATGTTGTATGCATTAAAGGTAGACTTTGTGTGACTTTCAAACCCTTAGACCCATTTAATGATATTTTTCTTTTTCTATTTGACCCATCTGAGATTAAAGCACCACAGAAATCGGCTTATTTCATAAGGTATATGTTATTTGCTTATGTTAAATTTTCTTTTCTTTCCAGTTCTATGTCTGCAGCTTTCAGAACGATAATTCTCTAAGGGTTAAAAAATTGGCTGTTGGAAGAACACGGTTTATGATCACGACTTTGACCACTCACTTTACTACTATTGCTGTTGGTGATTGTCGTGATGGCATTCTTTTCTATGCATATTATGAGGTCTGTAAGTCGCGCTATCAGTTTCATTAATTGATTTATGTTATGATTTCATATATTTTATTTTACATCAAATAGATTGTAGACAAAATTTATGATATGAAAAAATGATCATTTGTTATAGGACGCTAAGAAGGTGGACCAACTGTACAGTGATCCTGTGCAGAGGTTGGTTGCTGATTGCCTTCTTATGAACATCGATACAGCTGTTGTTTCAGATCGTAAAGGGAGCATTGCAATTTTGTCTTGTTCACATCACTCAAGCGGTGAGGTTTTCATTCCTTCCCTGTGATACATAACATTCTAAATTTGACCAAGTGATTTTGGACAGGATTTTGCGACTTTAGGTATTTGTAAAAAAATCAATGTGTATATTATTTTTGATTTGGATTCTTTGTAAATATGATACACAGATAACGCAAGTCCAGAATGCAACTTAAAAGTTTGTTCTTCCTTCTATATGGGTGAGATCGCAATGAGCATCAGAAAGGCAAGTTTGTTACTCATTAATTCAAGAGTCAAGACTAAAAACAAACCGCAAATCTTGCAAAAATGCAAAGACAATAAAGACGTACACATCGCTAGGATGACCTATTTTTGTCAAAAAGTATGAAATGGTTTTCCTTTTTACAAGTATTCATGACCACGCAAACTATAATGTTTTGTTTTTAAGGTAGAACGGTGGTTAGTTCCAGCCAAGTGTGGGGGCTCAAAAAGTTTATTGCTCCTAATTAAATTATCAATGTCCTTGACTTAGGTTAATCCGTTAATAATGATGTTTGAATTGTAATATACTTTATTGTACAAAGAAGCTTCTGCATTCGCTATTTGGTTATGGTATTATCAGATGATATCTTATTTATATTGTACCTAATTAAGTGCAAATTTTGCCTATTTATCATCTAGGGTTCATTATCATACAAACTTCTGGCTGATGATGAAATGAGGGACTGCGACATTGCTAGTTCAATTATGGATTTATCACACACTAGTATTGTGGCAAGCACGTTGTTAGGAAGCATTATGATCTTTGTTCCTATATCAAGGTTTGTAATTTATATTTTCTATATTAACTTTTTACCTCAACTTTTGAGTAAAGCACTTCCATAATCTGTGCTCTATTTTATAAAATTATATGAATTCAATGGATGTTGTCTAACTTGATCTAAGTTGACTGTTTGTCATTTAGGGACGAATATGATCTTTTGGAAGACGTACAATGCAGAATTGCTGCTCACCCTTTGACAGCTCCTATTCTTGGTAATGACCATAACGAGTTTCGCAGCCGTCAAAGTTCGGTAAGAGAAGCAAACATTTATTATCTTAGTTGCAAAATCTGTAGATTATTAAGGGTAGGATGTGTTTTGAAATTGATTATGCGATATTCAACTATCATCAACTATAACAAAGGGAAACGTGCAAAATAGTTTTTGTTTGTGCTTCTGCTATATGAGGTGGTAATAATTGGATGTTTGTGTGTTTCACAAATCTGATTTAGGAACTAATAGGTAAATTACCGTTAAGAAAAGGTAAAATGACTGAAAAGGAAATTGTTGTGAAGGATAGATGTTTTCTTAAGTAGAAGAATAAGTCTCTCAAGTTAGGTTAAAAGATGGGTAATAGGTTGTTCTAGTTCACCCATGGTTTTGTTACAGCTGCTATGAACTACTTATTTGAATCACAAGGAAATTTGTTTATCTAAGTGAATCTGAACACTGAAAACGAATTATTGCGACTTCAGTTTAAAATAATATAGTACAATCAGTTTACATTGCAAATAATCATACCCCCTTGAAAATAATTAAAAATATTTGTTTTCTAACATTTCAGTTTCTTTTTTGTTTTTAATTATCATGCTTGCTTTTCCACGAAGAGGGTGGACACCTTCATAACTTTTATGTCATGAAACTTGCAGGCGGGTGTACCAAAGATTCTTGATGGCGATATGCTTGCTCAGTTTTTGGAGCTTACAAATACCCAACAAGAAGAGGTGCTATCTTTAGCTGGAACTAGTTCAAAATCACCAGTTTCAGGGGTCAACATTAATAAAGTCGTGAGACTTCTTGAACGAGTTCACTATGCTCTAAACTGATGCCCTTTTATCTTCATCTTCTTCCAAATGATCATGGTTTTGGTAGTCGTTTCGTAAAATTATAATGGTTCACATATGTTGTGCCAGTAAGTATACACCCGATAAAACCGTAATACCAATAAGCTGATCATACAGTGGTTCTTTAATCTAACAAAACTTGAACAACTGCCCTTTCCGTGATGCCCACAGGTAAATTTTAGCATCTGATGTGTTTTCCCCTTTATGTCGAGGATACTCTATGCTTAGCTTTTGTCGTATAGAATGAGAGCTAGAAAGTGTTCAATCGTAGTAGAGTTATAAATACATGTAGTGGTTGCTCATCCTGGCCCTTGTTTTTAAGGCTAAATATTCTTGTATTTAGAGTATGTAAATACAGAGTGGGATTCAATTTTGAAGTGGGTTTTTCTTTTTTTCGGGGGAACATCAGGTGTCGTGTTTTCTGATTGCTTGTTTCACAACATATTTCTCTTTAAACACATATGAAATGACTTGTTATTTCCATAACATTTTGCCATGGAGGTAGAAGCTTTGATTGTGGTTCTTTTGGAAGTAAAGTAATGTTACCTTTTATGGTATTAAGATGAAAAACGATTAGATATCAATCGCATGGTCTTGACGATGATGTTTTGATCATGGTCGGTCATTTATTCACAAAAACTTGTGAAGAAATTCTTTCATACTTCAACACACGTTACGAATTAGAGTTATTGCACTCTCTCTAAATAAGGTATGTTTGTACAATCAACTCGTTGCATGGGTCATGGTATCGTGGGAATGATGGTATGTTTAGTTCAAGTAAATCTCTTATCTTATGCATCTGTTTCAGGTTTTCTTCATTAACAGATCCTGTAGAAGAATAAAGATTAATTGGATAGGATAGTTCCTCAACCCATCAGCCATGTTCCTCGATCTCTGTCGCATATATTATAACTCATCTTCCTTCGCTCCCACTGTATGTCGTCAAAAGAAAAGGTCACACCGTAGCGCGATGTGATTCGTCAATCAACTCTTCGATAACAGGACTTGGAAATCTGTCCTTGATGGTGAAGTTGTTAAGCTTGTGATAATCCAAGCACAACGCGCTAGGCTGCTAATTTCCATATTTCTTTTTTAACGATCATGATTGATGAAGAAATAAGGGCTGTTGCTTTTGGTACACATCCAGCATCCTTGACCATAGTTTCGACGACATCCTTTTGTTTAGGAAACGATGGGGGCAATGTTGATGGGAATTGTTTCGTTTGACGAACTCCTGCCTAGGTGGTAATGTGCGTGGTTGGATCAGAAAATACATCTTCATGTTCTTGTAACAACACATGGAGCCCATTTGACTGGTGGTCATTCTGCCAAGATTTCGAAGCAAGATAATTGTCCTCGGAACCTTGGGTTTGAATCCCTTCTTCGTAGCATTGTTATCGACTCTTGAAGTTTTGCTAAGCAATAAACGTCACTCAAGGTTTGTAGCTTAAACATATGCTCAACCATCTCGATTTCTGGTTGCAATCCTCCCACCGATGGCTTGTGATTCAGTTAATTCTACCTTACTACTAAGGAGTAGACTGAATGCATCCTCTTGGTAATCTTGCACCTTACTTTCTTGACGTTGGTTCTTCCACTCAGCAATTGAATCTTCATAGGTAGTTCAAAATTGTTTCTGAATTACATCTACATAGTAATCACATCCAATATCTTGACCGTTGATCTTCAAGAATGGTTTCTGAAAATCACCCAATGTAGTTAGTTCATCTACTATATCAATCTTAAAGAATTGTCGGCATTGATAAATCCAGTAATCAACCCCACCACATCTTGGAAAATCAATCTTCGACAACTGAATATAAGTCTGTCGAACTTGAAGTTTCTCCTGATACTCGTTGCAATTCACTGGCCAAAATTTTTGCAAGCAATGGACTTCATGCATCATTGTGTTGTACTTGCATTGCAGTTTTACAACAGCAGTCAGCAGCAGTGTCTTCTGCAATGAATTCCTTATTGCTTTCTTCTATAGACATTGATAGAGTATGAACTGTGGATAAATCTTAATTCTCTAACACTAATTGATCAGATAGATGGCGTTCTTGGAGATTTTTTTATAAACAAGGAAAGAAAAGGATTTGAGAGCGTATAAAAGATAGATGACCATAAAAAAGAAAGGAAAAATAAGGAAAATAAACGATTTGAGGAGGGAGTTCAATCATATTCACACCAAAGGCCATGTTTGGTTTATAGGATTTTTTGTGATTGCCATTTTAAATTCTGAGAAATCTTGTATTTGTTTGAAAAATAAACATGAGATTTACCCTTTTAGCCCTTTCACCCAATTAAACCAATAAACCCTACTTCCACCTGTGGCGCCGATGCCGACAAGAGTACCGGCGATAACCCCTACTTCCACCTACCTCGGAAACTCTCTCTCTCTCTATTTGTTCTTTGCATCTCGGTTTCTCTCTCATGTAACTCTCTTTCCCCTTCGGCATCTCTCTCTCTCTCTCTCTCTCTCTCGATTTTATCAGCAAACTAACCAAGAATATGAACCTGTCAACAAATGAAATAATCAAGCAAGTGAACTCGTCGAGGAGACAAATACATTTATGACTAAAATAAACAAATTCTTATAAAGAAATCCAGATGATCGACTTGGTTGGAGACACATACATTTATGACTAAAATAAACAAATTCTTGTAACCTTTGATTTCTTGCCGATTATTTCATCTGTTGATTTGTTCCACTTCTGTGGTTGTCTATTTATAAACTTGCTTGAATTATGTACTTGTTTGATTTATATACTTGAGTCTCATAGGAAATACAAACAAAATTCTCTAAAAATACAACCGAGTTCCGTCATTTATCACAAAAACAAACCAAATCTTTTGACTGATTTACAAAACAAACACGATTCCAAAGATGCAAATTGTGACAGATTTTGTCTAGTTTAAAACTTAAGAACGCGATGTTCTCTTGATAACACTAATCAATCTATCTCATTTTATTTTATTTTATTATGCAACACCCCAGTAACAATTATAAATTATATACCCACATTGCAAAAGACGATACAGAAGTAACAGAACAGTTGAGTTAACAAAATTGCTAAGCCTAAACATTACTCAAAATCAAGCAAAAAAAATTACAATGACCGCATAAACGTCTTTTCCTTTTGCATCTACAAAACCTAAAATCCATATGCAGCCTTTTGATCAATCTGTGTTATAGTCTCAAAATTTCTAAGGCAGTAAACACTCTACCCGGATTGGCTGTCTATAACAAAATTTCGGCTAAATAATGATCCTGGTTTTCTGGCTTTGAACCGTCCACGACTCTCATAATGTAGTGTTCACGCGCAACTCTCTTTTCCACGATCAAAATTGCTGAAGAATGAATTGCTCTCGCTGAGAATAAAAACTAAGGACGGGCTTTCTCAACATATTTAAGTGCTTCTCCCTTTACATATTCAACTCTTTCTTCATCACCATACGACTTTTCAAATTCAAGATATTTCTTAAATAAGAACTGCAACATCCAGAAAAAGAATCAATCATGTGAACTGTGTTCATGTGTGGAAACAGAATACAGGAAAACCTAGCATTGCTAAAAACATGGAAATTTCAACCCATTTACGTATGAGATGATAGAATCAGGCTATGTTTTATCTCTAACAGGTCAACCAAGTAAAATACTTTAAAAAACCCGCTAAAAGTAAACGGGCACAAAATCACCCAAAGTGGATTTTTAACACATAGCACATTCTGAGTTCTGAAGTATTTTATTCAAAACATAAGATTATTATGGAAGTAATGTAACTTTCTTATCTTATTTGACACACCATTTTTTTTAAATTAATAGAAAAAACCATAGTCTTAGACAGTTTTTAGGTTTTGACAGTTAAACAGATGCTAGCGATAACTCACCTTCATTTTCTTAAGTGGTAACTCTAAGCAGATGGTTCTCTCAAATAGAGCACGAATCACATCCACATCTCTGAGCCGAATCTCCTGTTAAAGTTGGATAAAATTTCTTGTAAATCGAAAGTGTCAAATTATAACAAAAACAATTTTTAGGGAAGTAAATTACTTGGTCCAGGTAAACGCTCCACAAGTCTGTTCTTTTTGGGTACTCGCGAAGTATTCCCTCAAACATTGATCTTCCTCTATCAGGAACTCCAATCTTGAACTCGGAAATTGCTGTCTGTGTGATGAACTTAATATGCTTGTGTTTTGGAAGGCATATAAGAGCGCGTTTTACAACAGACTGAACCAGATCCTCATTTTGCTTTAATACCCTCTGAATCCGTCTTAACCAAACCTACAATTTGTAAAGCAGTTAAAGCACGGGTCCCAAAAGGATTTTATAAAAGTGACAAATTTGTCTTTCAAGACACCTTGCATGAATGCTTAAACTTTTTAATCATCTTTTCAAGAAGTTCGTCAGCCAGTTTATCTTGCCCGGTCCTCTCGTACATCCCTAGTAGGGCAAAATGCACTTTTTTGGGGTCACACAACTGCAAGGCCCTTTGAAATATTTTTATAACGGCCTCCTATGGAAGAAAATAGCATTCAAATCGGTTAGCAAAGACGCAAGCAAAAATAAAGAAAACTATGTTAATTAAGAAAACCTCTTTAAAATTGTATACCTCTGGAGGGTTTCCGTATTCATTCTCTAAATTGAAATAAGCAACCCAGACATTTAGCTTCTCAGACTCTTCTCTGATGTTAATTGTTCTCAAAGCCCTGCAAAGATCATATGAACCATCATGTATATTAAGCAATAAGAAACCAGAATTATTCAGACATTATATGCCTATACACACGTGTTTGTATGTATATACTAGTAGCACCTCTCAGCCATTGAGCGAGCCTTCTCAACGTCATTCAAGGAGAGCAGAAACGCCATGTACTTTATCCAGATAAAGCTGCTATTGGGTGAGCTTCTGATTAACTTCTCATAGTCATCGGCAGTTTTAGGTACATCTTTCTGCAGTAGTCTTTCCTCAGCAGCCCTAATTTCCCGTTCTCTGCACATCAAAGTATTGGTGGGTTGAAATTTAGTACATGTCACGGGTTGGGTTGACCCAAGAACCTTCTTGTCAAGAGAATGTAACTTTTTATAGATACCTAGTGTAAAATATGATAAAAAGAATCGACATTTGAATAATAATAATATTATTATTATTTCTTGATTCAGAAATATAATGCATTGAATATATAGTTTGGGTAACCTTCAACACGTCTTTACATTCATTTAAAGATAAAATCGATCCAACTCGTAAGTAAACGGGTCGAATTTCCTCCTATAGAATATGTATTAGAAAGAATTTCAAGTTACCTTTCTTCCATCTCTTTCTTCTTGTTGCGCCTATTTTTGTTCTCACTCATTTGGGTTTTGTTATCGACAGGGACCTGATTCTGAGCACCTGCATCTTCCACAGGTGAGTCCTCTGTTTCATCCAAAGAAACTTCAAGTGGAAGGACAGAAGCCCTGGATTCCACTTCAGCTAACACTGGATGTTTCCCATTCTCAGAAGAAATTGGCTCATGAAAGTCGGAAGGGTTTTCATCATCTAAATCAGAGTCATCGTCCTCATCGAGGGAATCAGAAGCATGATTTCCAGGTGTTCTGATATCGATACTGGTATCGAAATGTGATCCTTTCATCCCTAAGGAAATTCTCTGTCTTTCTTCATCAATCTGATGAAAAGTTTAACACAAGAGTCACCAAATGAATGATATTGTTATGCTAAATGATTTTGTAAGAAAGTATTAATACTGAAAACAAGAGTAGATTTATAACAATAGATACTAAATCAACAAAAACAATAAAGAACTATAAATGCCTGTCAAATGAATTCCAATCGTAAGAAAATTGTCAGGGGTTATGAAAGTGGGAGGTTGCTCTCTTTTAAAATACAATGTACATGTTTGTGCTCACCTTCAAAATTTTGGCCTGAACTCTCTCCCGAATTTTGTATTTTGTTTCAATGTTGTCAATATCATCCTCAGGGAGCTCGGAGACATGGCACAACCCAACCTATGCAAATAAAGAGTAACAGTTATAGCCAGATTTAAAGATGCAATTAGGTCAGAGCCCTATCTCAAAAGACATGCGCGTCAGCTATTTAACGTGTGTACAGAAACACACTGGTACATCAAAAAAATTGCAATCAAATCACAGTTTGATATTTGACCATAAAAGTAATGCTCAAAAAATGGGATATCTAACTAGTACACTAGAAAAAGAATGGATATGAGTTGATTGAGTTCTAATAATCATGAGAAATAAGAACACAGCCACTTACCAACTTAGTTTGATCAATTGTGATGAATAAACCATACGACTCAATACGCTTTACGCTTCCAGATATAATATCTCCAACATGGAGGCTACTTAAATTAACGTCAAATTTTGATTCTTTTGCACCACTGGTTTTGCGAAGACTGACTTCTATTCTCTTTGACAAAGGTTCCAAAGAAAGCACCCTGTGTGAAACACGTGATAGCATGAATATCATGATGAAGATTACATTAAGGGTGTAAAACAAGCAATAACCATTACCTGCCAGTAACAAGTTTCCCAATAGGGAACTCTTCTTCAGGTTTTGAGACAAAGCCATCAGACAAGTTTGAGATGAGGATTTTAGCATCAAGCTTCCTAGAAAGCATGATGAAACATCCCTTTGGTGTGACATTCTTAACATATCCCTGATAAGAGAATGGTAAACACTTAAACCTGTAAGAACCAATAGACACTAAAAAAGAGCCAAGTAGTCAAACAAAGCTCAAAGAGTGCATTTACCTCTACAACCATATCAAGATGAAGGTCCTCAATCTTTTCATAACGATTACTTCGAGAGTTCCTGCAAACAAATATTTCAATGGAGTTAGTGTTTGCCACAACAGATGAAGAAAAGATCAAGAAATTGAACAGATTGTCTTGGCTAAATCTGAAATTATGTCAACAAGACCATTAGACATGATATGGAGGTCATAAGGTGTTCAATAAGCTTATCCAATAGAAGAAAATATTCATAGACTGACTAGTTGAATACAGATAAAGTTTATCCCAGGAGCTTCAGTTAACCTCAAAGCAAATACAGTCAATAAAGAAAAAGTTATTTTACAGCTCAGCAACAAAGGCAGGAGACTTAACTTGAGAAAAACTTGGTTCATTAAAAGCTCAAAACGAGCCAAGGCTTAACGAGCTCAAGCCTTAACGAGCTCAAGCCTAGACCGATGCTCATTTAGTAAACGAGCCCAAGCTCTTCAAAAGGTGGGCTCGTTTAAGCTCGCAAGCCTAAACGAGTTTTATATAAAATATAATTAATATTTTATATTTTATATTTATATTTATATCATTTTAACGAAAATTTCAAATTAAAATTAGAGCCTAAACAAGCCAAGCTTAAATGAGCTCAACATCATGAGCTCTACATGAGCTGAGCTCGAGCTTAAAAAAGCATAAACAAGCCCGGCTCAATAAGTACAAGGCTTGGGCTCGGCTACATCCCTATAATGATAAGTACAAATTACGAATTTCACCAAATCGACATGATTATCCATGTGAAAACTAGCTCAAACAAATAGTAACCCAGATTTTAAAGTACACAAACACAAGGAATGCAATGCCGCCTCTTCGGGTTGTTTTAAACAATGCAGGCTCCCCTTTTTCAAACAAATTCCATCCCGATCAATTTGTGAGATTGATTTAGTCAGCAAGCTTTCATGACTATTTTCATCTGGTAACATTACGTATTCAGTTAATAACTGAAGACTTCTATAAGCAAACTAACCAAGTGCTAGATCAAACATTGTTTTTTTGGGGGCTGGAGCTATGAAAACCCTAAATAAAAGTTCTAACACATATACATTCATGTTTTTTCTTTTTCTAAAGTAAATAAATAACACCAGTAGTTTACTTACCCATCCATTCCGACTAAAGAAGAACGCAAAGACAGATCAACATGAACAGTCCCAGTTGCAGATCGGCCAATGTCGAGGACTTTGCATTTGACAAACTGCCCTTCATGATAGCCAGACAAAGGATTGGATATCCAAGAATCTGCTAGTTCAGTAAAATGAAGTTTACCTGAGAGACGTGGATCAATTTGCACAATCAAGCCACTGACACCTGGCAATATTTTAGAAATTCTGCCACCCACAACTGCACCTTCACAAATATGAGATGTGGCAGTTTCACTTCTATCATTAGCAAGTAGTCCACCAGCTTGTGGATGCAATAGTACCCGCAATAATCTTTTATCTTTGTTAGTACTTAGAATAAAACCAGACACGGGTTTTCCAACGTGAAACCGGTTCTGGAAATCTTGAAGCTCAGAAGGTTCACATGCACTGTCAAGAATATATAGTTGTGCCCGTATATCTCGAGTTACTGCTAACCACACCCAATCTTTATCCACTTTATACACAAACCCGGTCACACTTTGACCAATTGAATAACTGAATTCTTGTGATGTGCACATGTCTGTTTGGTCTGTAAGCAAAGGTGTGAATGTTGTACATACATGCAGACATAAGTTCTCGTAATAACAAACATGAGAAACCATTGCAGTTTGACAAAATAAGAAGACAAGTACACAAATGAAAAACATGGTCTACCTGTAAGTACAGAGGGTCTAATAGACAGGTCCCACCGAACGTTATTACTATTTTCAGCTTTAGATTTCGACATAATCTTTGCTGTCAATGTCTGCCCAATTTTGAATTTACTAAATGGATCCTGTAGAATAGTACCATCGCTTGCCTGTTGACATGCAATTAAAATTTATAGATATGACGTAAAAAAAAGAAGAAAAAAACACATTTAGTACATAACGCAAGAAACGCTACCTCTGTGATATGTATCCGCCCATGTAAACCGGAACCAAATTTCACTTTAAGCTCAAGAGGCTTTATATCTGTAACCTGAAAAGCAATAAATAAAATTTATTATATGCATGCCTGTTAAGTTACTTTAAGCAGAAATGCTATTCTGATTGACCAACATTAAATCATTTATACATATCTAAAAAAACCAATAACAACCTCCGTTTGGACAACAGATCCAACATCATAACTAGACTTCTTTTTTGCCCTCTTTGCACTGGAAGTCTCCATGACTTCACTGTTAGATTTAAGCAGCAACAATAACCTTTCTGCTGTTGAAGCTTCTGGAAGAGCCATAACAGATGCAATCACCCTACAACCAAAAGAATACTTTGACTTAATCATTTATCAGAGGAATATTTTCCAACCATGCACATACCATATAATGTAACAAACTCTGAGAGTTCAACAACAACTAATTATTAAGTGTTTAGTTTACTAAATGTCTAAGCATGAAATTTGCATTAATAAATTTGTTCAACGGGCTTTAGGAATTTCTATAAAGTAGAATGAATGCTAAGAGTAACGAAGAACAGGGTTATTTGAGTAACTTACTGTTGTCCATTGACAAATTGTTTTGGGTGGAATGCTTGAGTGTTGTAGTCACTTAGAGATGCATATCCCAGGGCATACTTAGCACTCGGAATAGAAAGAACCTGAGCCCAAAACATAGCACAGGAAGAAAGAATGAGAAAATCAGATTGCTAAGATCAACCTGGTGGCGCTTATGAGTAGAATAGCTTATCAACTACAACACTTGCCAAATAATTCTCCTTCACAATTTCCACTACTGCATTTACAGTTTGGTTCACCTCCAAGTCCTTTTGTGCTGACCTTTTGCGCATCTGGATAACAAGTAAACAAGGATTGAGAATAAGAATCAGCAACAGATAACCACATGCAATAGAAAAATAGATATCTTTAAGATATAGTTAATAACAGATAACCTTTTTGGGAGTTCGGGAATCAGTGTTCTCCGTGTATAACTCTGGCTTCAAGGACAAATCCACAAGGCGGTCCATCTTGGATACATCAAGAATTGTGGCTTTAATAGTTGAACCAATATCTAGAGTAGATCCAGCAACTGAACAAAATTCAAACAAATACATGTTAGTAACAATGTTGCATAAATCACCTGACCACTTGCAGAAACTTACGTTGGTGATGCGTGATAAACCCAAAAACATCACTATACTTCTGAAAGCTAACAATAACTCCAGATTCTTTTGCTGCATGGACAGTTCCCTCAATCACATTCCCAATAGTGAACTCTTTTACCCATTTCAGACTAGAGGATTTCAAACCAGAATAATGCAGCTCGGCAATCTGAGAAATTATGCAAGGCCAGAGCGCAGGTTATCTCCAGGTAAGAAAGAAACAGTGAAAAAGGAAACTGATATACAAACAATAGTAAATGAAAACAAAATGTTGACTATGTCATGCTTATTGTTTAATATAAACAATCACCTTTTCCTCCAAGATAAAGTATTCTTGAATGAAAGATGCATCTGTTGAAGAGCATAACGACTGCTTCAAGGACACAGTTATCCTACCTGTTTCAATACTAACCTGGATGTATTTAGAAAACAATGGATCAATACAAATATACAAGTCCACTTGTCACTTGAAAAAAATCGCAACAACAAAAATTAAATCTGTATCCTCACATACATCCTGTATGTTACTGCGAACTGACTGTCCAACATAAAAGACTTCTGAAAGATCAGCTCTGTGATCATCAACAGCCTAAGCACATAACAGAAGGTTATGTTATCTAGACAACCAACAAAAACCCCGTGATAGAAAAAAGGACAGTTAAATCATTAGCAGCAACATACCCGGTTTTTAGGAGCAAAACCAGTTAAACGCCCAATGAATCGCACAAAGCAACCAGTGTCGATGATATTACATATATAACCCTGTCTCAGAGATGACATTAAGTTATCAGAGTATTTTATAATGAGCAGAGAAATAACAGTAATTACTGTACAAGTCTAATGTATCTTAACCATTTTCTACTATGTTCGCCATGAACAGCTATATATAAGCTACAAGGAAGAGGATCTTACAGGCACCACTGAATGTGGATAAACTTGACTGGCCTCAACAGGCAATTGCTGAGCCGCGTTGATGAAAGAATATTTGGCAGTTAATATCAAGTTATGGTTCTCGACATCTGTTGAAAATAAGTAAAATCCATAAATACAATTTGAAAGTAATACTAAATTACCAATACTGGTTTGCATGCTACATTCCACTGAACAATAGTTATTACAGACACTAGCAAAAGCCTTCATCATTTTTTTTCATTTCTTGTATCTCATGATGAGATTTGAATGTGCGACCCTATACAAAGAAGAGACCCCAACAAAAGGTTACGATATTAGTGTTGGGTGCTGAGAGTTCTTAATTCCTACATTCCTAGGCTCTTAGCTATGAAACTACATTATCTCTTGGTCTGCCATATCATGCTTTATATATTTCTGAGTCTTTTAGCTCGGATATTTGTTCTATTTCTCAAAACTCATAGAACTAAAATAATAGCCTTTCGTGAGATTGCAGGGCACTCAAATGTAAGAAATTAGGCATTCTATGTATTGTCTAAAGTAAAAATGAGTTATAGTAAGTCTTCTGCTACACTAACACCGACTACCAAGTAGCAAAAAGGTTAAATAAAATTTAAATAATACAGATACTCCTTATGTACGTTTCTGTAAGGTGGAGGATTTGGATATACATAAAACGGGGCAAGGTCTCATCCAAATTGTTAGTATTGGGATGTTTACAATATACTATGCAAAGATTTTTTTTATATGTAAGATGCAGCTAAAAAATGTTTCTTTTCTTTATTCTATTGTACTTCGGAAAGGCAAATACACACTATATTTCTCTCAAGGGACTCGAAACCATAACCTATGATTGGTGGGCTCATACGGGCAATTATGGCGCCGGCTGGCCACCTTTAAACATCTAAAATATACACTTACCTAGAACAAGGAGTTTTTCGAATTTGTATCCCGGCTTCAATACTGACTTCATTACAGAAGCAAGGCCTGAACATTGAGAAATAAAAAAAGGTTGAATGGTAAAAGTAACAATGTTACTTAAAACACTATACTGTCTCAGGAACACCTAAATGAAGGTCCTTAAGCCAGATTAAATGCTTACCATGGTTGTCTGCCAGATGTTCAGGAGCGATCATTCCCTTGATGTAACCCTTAATACCAACATCAAGTATTACTGCATTAGGAGTTACTCGCTCAACAGTACCCGATACAATACTCCCAAGTTTGACCTCATCGCCTTCCAATGTCCTGAAAACAAAAAATATTAATGTTGATATCTACATGACATCCAAATGATTCTTTATATAGTAGAAACAGTGAAGGATATAGAAAACAGACCTTGCAGGTGTCACTAAGAAACTAAGGTTGATCCTCCTTGTAGCAGGAACTGAACTTGTAACTCTACACTTGACAACTTGCTCAACATGATACATTGAATTCACATCAGATCCAGGATCTAGCCCAAGCTCAGCTCTGTTCCAAGAAAAAAAAAATTAATTATCTGACGTATTATAGCAGACCTGTAATTATATTAATGACCAAGGGATAAAAAAATGCAATATCCAAATAACTTAAATATTTGCATCTGCAGGTGCAAGCATTTGCCTGGGTACAAACTAGATCAAACAAGCACAATTATATATCTACATTACTAACTGACACTAAAGAGAACCACGAATTTCTTTTAACAAAATCACATTTTTATTTGATCAAATATCATCACAAACTCCCTCCCCTAATTCTGCTTATATTTATGTCTACAGCACAATAGAAACTTGCATCCAGATATGCCCTCTGCTTAGCAAGGTCACAAAGTTTCAGATAGGGAAGTAGCTGGAGACGAGATGGATACAAAAAGAAAATTTTATGCAACTGGGACCTTGTATTTTGATTCTTTAAGTGAACACTCGAACTGTAATTAATCTCTAAGAAGAGAAGATTTGACATCGAAAGCAGATCCTCGCATACTATTTTTATATAGAGTCCAAGCACCAAACACAAAATAACAAGTTATACAATAGATCATAATAATCATTGGTAACACCAGTATGCATTTCCAATCTGACCCCAAACAACAGAAAAACTTACATAAAATAGAATTACATCCACAAGGATAAACCAGGAAGAGGTGGAGCAGGTGGTGATGTTGATGTCATTAAGACAAGTTATGAAGTATGTGGATCTAACCTGGGAGCAAATCCTTGCACGCCATTGTAAAAACGAACAAAACAACCATGAGATTCAATTTTTGTTATCCATCCATGAGTCCATAGTCCTTCGGTTGCATCCGTATACGAGCTAAAAACTGGAAGCTTAGATTTTACCTGACAGGATCAAGCATAATCCTTCAATGACTAAAACATAAAAGACCCAATACACATATTGCATTTAGTTTATACCAACAGTAGTATTAGAACCTGATCATCTAGAAACGAGATGAATAAGAATCATTAAAAATCAAGCAAATTATAACAGATTGTGTTGAATTATATGTCGCAACAAAATTAAGATACACCAACTAACGCTCTGCCAACAATGCCATAATCAAATGCAATGAAAGATAATATTGCAAAAAAATGCACGGAGGTTCTGCTCAACCATTAAACTTATGGCGGAGGACTAAAAGTATCAACTGTCGTGCAAAGAAAATCACTTTAAAAAGCATCTAGTTAGGCCAAATGGCCAATCATCTTCAAAATTTCCCAGTGTTGTAAAACTCCTATTCCAAGGCCGAGTACTCGGCGAGTACTCGTGACAAGGTGGGACTTAGGCCCGTCGAAAATAACCGATAACCGAAATAACCGACCAACCCGGTCAAGGTTCGGTTAGATTGCGTTGGTTAAATCAGGTAGGCTTGATCGATTAGTTCGGGTTACCCGTATTAATTACGGTTCGATTATCGTTTAATTATTTTTCATCCGGGTATAACCAAATTACCCAAAAAAAATTAAAAATTTTATCTATATCCTAGTAAACTTTGTTAATTACATATATTCTTCTAAAAGTTGTAAACTCTCATATGCCAAATAAAAAAATTAGGGTCAATAATGGTTTAATCATCAAAGTTGTCGTTCAATTTCGGTTAACCATCAAAGTTTTTTTCTAAACGATTTTACCATAAAGTTTTGAATTTTTTGTAATTTAAACCTCAAAGTTTTTTTCAAATGATTTAAACCTTGAAGTTTTGTTAAAAAAACTGATTAATCACTTAAGTTTTGTATGGTTTTCGAT
>JAUEJL010102302.1:0-13156 GCA_032274825.1 Drosophyllum lusitanicum
CCGAGATACAACCCCTTCGGGTTCCCCTTCCTCTTTTCCTTTTCGGTTTTGTAAACCCGAGCTCACCCGATACTATCTTCCTTTTTTTTGTAGAGAGAGAAAATATTTGGGTTTGGGTTGATTTGGGATGAGTGCTACTTGGATTTTGGGTTAATTTAGGTTGGGAAGAAAAAAGAAAGAAAAAATGATTTGACAGCTGATGTGGCATTTGGGTTGATTTGGGGTTAGGAATACCGATACGCATGGCGTTAAGGGTGTTATATTATTTATCACATCCGTTGTCAAATCATCTCTCACATATTCTCATTTCCAAGGTAGCTAATTTACATCTTCAATTTCGTGTTCTTAAAACGGATCATACACTCACAAATTGTTATCGATGAGTTGAAGGGTCTGTTATCCTCTGTTGATTGTTTCTCGACGGTTATTCATTAAGTTATATATATTTAGTAACTAATTACATTTGAGAATCAAGATTTTTATAAGTAATTATATATCTATTAATGATTTCTCTGTTTGTTCTTTGTTCTTTGATCAATCAATAAAACCTATTGATAATACTGCAGTTGTGACAAATGTTGACTAAATGGTAAAGGCTAGATAAGAAACCTTATATGTATATTCTCCTTCTGTGAAAGGAATTAAGTTTCCATACCCTTTTGACTTCTTAAAATAGAAACTTCTGTGTTGACTCTCACCATTGACCAAAGTTGACTCGTGCAATACATGAAGTCAAATTAAGCTTTTCATTGTTTAGTTTTTAACCAATTTCCTGAACCAGCTAATTGATATGATCATATGAGAGGTGATATATGGATATAGACGCTTTATAAGCATATAATATTTATTATTTTTTTAAAGACATTTAATTTAGAGAGGTGATATATCCTCATACTTATCCTCTTACTTATAAAGATCAACACAAGTATTAAAATGAATGAAGTAGATAAGGAAAGAGAATTAACGGATTCCACGTGTCATCAAAGATGATGAAGTAGGAAGAAATAGTAGAAGTATATATATTGTTTTTTAACTTTTTTTTAATTTATAATATGCATGGAGTAAACAAAATAGAAAAAGCTTTATCGTGCAGATAGTTCAAAAAAAAAGTATATAACTTTCAAAATTAATTTGAATCTTATCTCGGATTAACTTCTAAATTTTCTTAATCGTTTAATCAATTATCATGCTTATCTGATAATTATTTATTTTTTAAAAAATTTTGTTTGATTTATATATATACCTACAAATTATATTATTTATAACTAATAATAGTTAAAACCATGTTTCTAAATAACGTTAGATGTAGACTAGCAGTGAGGTTAAGCCTCAAATGAGGAGCAAAGTCACATATAAAAATTACAAATTACAAATTTATAGAAGTTCAATACACATAATTGCAAAATGGATACAAAAAAAGTCCAATTAAAAAAAATGATTTCTGCTTGTCACGTCTTAAAAAACTCGCCATATAGTTAAGCGTTTATTTGTTATAATTATAAAAATTAATTATAAAATGTTTCTGAATGATAAAACTAAAAAGTTAGCTAAATATGATATTCTGAAATATTATAAAATGTAAATATGATATTTGTAAATTAGCTAAGCACATACAATATTTTATGGTTTAAGAATGTTATATATGAAATTATTTCAAATAATTTTGATTTAAATTAAAGTCAAAATTGAATCTAATTTTAATAAAAAAACTCAAAATTAAATTTTAATCATAATTTTCTTCTTATTTACCACCTGCCACATCATCTTCACCTTAACATCACTACCATATCACCACCACAACCCTTAGCTCTTCACAATCGGTAAACCAACTACATCACTTCCATTTGCTAGAATTTGTAATCCATGGTTCGTACTTCTCATTGTTTGTTCAGAATTGAGAAGTCTGTTTCTTCATAAGTCATAACTTAGGCCATCCGTAGCCTTACCCAAATCAACCCAAATGTCACATCTGTTGTCACGTCAGCTTTTTTTACCTTTTTATTCCTAACCTAAATCAACCCAAAACCTAAGTAGCACCCAGCCTCAACCCAAAAAGATTTTTTTTTTCTAAACCAGCTTTGTTAAGTAAAACCAAAAAAAAGGAAAAGTAAGCCTTTTGTTCGGTTTGGGGGACCCGAGGTGGAGAAGTGGGGGGGGGGGGGGACCCGAGACCCCCGTAGGAGTGTTCCCCTTTGAACCCAAATGAACCCAAAGCCTTCTTGAAGGCGTTACGGATGGCCTTAGAGTTTATACTCTCTAGTTGATTGTTTCTGCCAATCATCTCTCTAAATAGTACATCACTTAAGTAGTTCTATATATCCATTTTTATACTTAAAAACATACCTTTTGGGACCTAACCAAATTACTTATCATGCCCTGATTATGATTAATTAACTGACAATGTCAAACTTAAAATATATATATGGCAAATTGCATGAAAATGCTATGAATTTTGACTTATTTACCATTGTATATAATCAACTTTTTTCTCTTAAAAACAATACAATTAACTTTTATAATTCTTTCATTGTAATTAAATAACTTTTTTCTGTGTCTGGTTTTTAGTTAACATTGTATACAATGAACTTTGTATACAACAAACAACTTGCATACAATGAAAATATTATGAAAGTTTATTATATTATTTTTTAAAATAAAAAATTTATTATATACAATAATAACTAAGACAAAGTTATTGTATTTTTGTGCAATTTACCCTAAAATATAAACTTTACTACTTATCATAACTAATAATTACCTATGAATTGAATCAAATAAAAGTTGATGAAGATTTACTCATAGCCAGAATTAATTTCATTTGAGCAGACAAAACAAGAATTAGACTAACTAATGGTAAAACTCTCGATCTCGTGTGAAAACTCCAGAGCGTACGCTAGTTATTATTGTTATCACTAAACGTCACATCTATATAACGTCCTCCAAATTTTTTTAAAACAAAACATATTAATTCCAAACATGAAATCATTCATTAATTACATCAATAACCGTGCCATAGAAATTCCAAACTCCTGTTCAACATTTCATCATTTTAAAGTAACGGAATAATAATGGGCAAAATGCATGAAAATATAATTAACTTTGTTTTAATTGTCATTATATATAACTAACTTTAAATTCTTAAAAATAATACAACTAACTTTCAAAAAAATTTCATTGTATGCAAACAATTTTTTTCTGTGTCTAGTCTTTATCTACCATTGTATACAATAAACTTTTTTCATAATTTCCATAGTATACAACAACTTGCATACAATGGGAAGATTATAAAAGTTGATTGTATTATATTAAAAAAATAAAGTTGGTTGTATACAATGATAATTAAGACAAAGTTTATTGTATTTACATGTAATTTACTCTAATAATAATCAAATTTACAACTATAATTTTTATTTAGAAAGTAAAAGAATATATAAAGTAGTTGTATTAGTAATTCTATCCACAATTTTAAATTTTATTTAGAAAGTGTTTTTAGTAAATTAGAAGTGTTTATTTAAAAAATCTCTTTTGTAATACATAAAGACGAAGTCCTTGTAATCTATGATTAGTATAAAAGTCTATTTTTGATTGATAATATCCTAAATGTTATTAAAATGATTAAAGTATAGAGGTAATCATCCAAAAATAAAATCTAACATCTTATATACAAAGTGATCAGGAAAAGTTTGTGTGTTTCTTTTATAATTTGCTTTAAAAAATTAAACCAATCGTAGTTATGACATGTATGACTATCATAATATACATTACTGTCATGACATACTGTTGTATCCATTTTTTCAGCTTATGACTAGCCCATGACTAAAGAGTCATAGTCATAACATGCATGACTAACCTCCACATCATCACTTATTTTCATTATAATGTTGTTTAGAAAAACCTTTACCCTTGCTAGTCACTTTCATAACGAGCTTGCCTACGACGAACACACCAATAAGGGAGGTTTAGTAGACAACAACCATTGATGACGAGCTTGTCATTGTCGACTACAAGTGTTCTATAGGGGCAAAATAACAAAATAATATATATATACACGTATATATATGTACATGAACATACTAATATATAATTCATTTAACACTCTCTTTTAAAATTTTTAATCTCTTAATTTTAAGTAGGACAAATTGCATAAAAATACAATGAACTTTGTCTTAGTTACCATTATATACAACCAACTTTAAATTTTTAAAAATAATACAATTAACTTTCATAGTCCTCTCATTGTATGCAAACAACTTTTTTATGTGTCTCTGTTGTTTAGTTACCATTGTATACAATGAACTTTGACATAACTTCCATAGTATACAACAAGTTGCATACAACGTGCAGATTATGAAAGTTGGTTGTATTATTTTTAAGAAAATAAAGTTGATTGTATATAATATCTTTTAAAATTGGATGAGGTAGTTTTATCCTAAATTAGATGGTTATCTAATTTAGCATAAATAGGATATTAACCTCACTTTTAATAGGTTAAGAATTAAAACAAAAGAAAAATTGTCTCCCTCTTTCTCTTCTCTTCAAGTCGTCGACTAAGAAAGAAAACCGAGAAGACTCGATTTTTGGTGTTCGACTTACAGACACATGCAACAATCAAGTCTGATTTGTTTTGGGTTTGTTGTTACGGCTAGAAGCGTCTTGAAGGGCATCATCACACGTGGACTTTTCTTGAGCAACCTAAGGTAATCAATTAAACCCTTTTGTAGATAATTACTTGTTTAATTAAACTTTTGAGATTAACTTAGATCATGATTTTGAGTTTTATAGTTTCAACCTTTTTCTGTTTAAAACCATTTCCACTGTATCTGAAAATAAAGTTTCTATTTTTGGCAATAAGGTTAGTTTTGTTAAAACTCGTATGAACCAATTTGTGTTCATATGTGTGTTTTGATGGTTAAAACCCAACAACAATTAGATTAGGGATGAGTTGAGTTTGATCATAAGCTAGTCAAATCCATTGCAACTAAAGTAGTGGATATTTATTTGATACATATAACTCTAAGACTGCAAGTGCACATTCAATTTAAGTGGGGCTGAAGGCACAAAAGTTTGAACTTTAAAGGAATCGAGGTTGAACAGATTGAAAGAAAATAGAATAAGGAAACTACTAATAATGAGATTGAAACTGCTATTGAAATAGTACAAATAAAGGATGAGAATGAGAATGGGTATATGATTTTGTCTAAACCAGAACATCAAAGTGGTGTTGATGATATATCCAAGTTGAAGGTTTTGAAGAACAAGATGGTGAAAGTAAGAATCAAACCTTTGATGATGAGAAAGTTGATGAGTTTAAACAAGAGTGGATCAATTCTGATATTCTAGAATACTTGGCATGTGATTACAAAGGCGTTGATGAGCCTATGATTGAAAGAACTATTGTTCTAAGAGTCAAGCCTAAGGAAAAGATTATTGAGAAAGATATTGTTCTAAGAAATGAGCTTGTTGATTATATTATTTTGGATGACCTAGAGGATTTCAATAATGAGGATCTTTATGATTACCAGCTGAATCTTTGAAAAGAAAATTGTTGTCTAATTCTGAAATAGATCTAGTGATGTATGCTGACTCTGAGGTAGAACAAGGAAAGAGTGATAAAAATAAAGAAAGTGAGAGTTTGAGAAAAGAAAATAAGAGTGTTAAGGGAAACCAAGCCATAAAAAGCAGGAAGCCACATTTGCAACTAGACCTGATATGTTCGGGTATGGTATTGAAATATTTACCTTCACCTCAACAATGCATACACAATCTCTACCAGCCACTCAATTCTTTCTCAACAAGGGATTATTTCAATTTGTCACGGAGACAAAGCACATAATCCATCGACTTCTCATTTGAAGAATGTTGGTATTGAAATAAGAGATAGTCTGCTCTATCTGAAGATTTTTCAAAACACATTGATTTAAACCATTAAATTCAAAGACATGTTGGAAGCAATAAATGCATTCTATAGTGGAAGAGTAGCCGTAACTTCCATAGTTGATACCTTTAAAGGTATTCTTCAAGGATTGAAAGGAAATCCTACAAGAGTTAATATTGTGCGAGCTTTAAGTGTAGGTGGTTAAGCTTCTAAAGCTAATATCTCAATGGGTAATCTAAATGATCTAAGAGTTACAATAGAATTTGTTTCAGGGAATCTATGAATGGAACCCTAAGGTGGCGTTTGGTTCGCGGATTGTTTTTTAATGAAATTGGAATCTTGGAAGGAATTTGAATGGGAGGGAATTTGATTTGGAAAGTAATTCCTCCTTTTGTGTTTAGCAAGACCAAAGGAATTAAAAGGGAGAATCAGGGAAAAGCCCTAATCTCTGTAGCCGCTCCCCCCAACATAGCCGCTCACCACCACCATCGCAGCCGCCTCCGACATAATCGTCGGGATACCTCCAAAGCAGATGAAGCAGACGCAGATGAAGAGGACTTCGCCACCACCATCGCAGCCGCCCCCAACATAATCGTCGGGATACCTCCAAAGCAGAAGCAGATGAAGCAGACGCAGATGAAGAGGACAAAGGAGAAGACTTCATCGCCATCGCTGGACACCGCCGTCGCTGTGAAGACGAAGACGAAGGAGAAGATAAAGCTGTGAAGATGAGTAATCGCCGGTCACCGACTTAGTCGCCGTCGCCGGTCAGTCGGTCATCGAATCAGTAGCCATCGCCGGTCATCGTCTCAGTCGTCATAGCCGGTCATCACCTCAGTCGCCATCGTAGATCACCTTTTTGTGTTTGAGTTGTTGAGATGCTTGGTGAGAAGAAGGAATCTCAATTCCACTGATGTTGAGAAGGAATCTCAATTCCTTCATTTGAAGGAAGTTTTCCCACCCTGAATTCCAATTCTTTCTATCAAAAGTGAACCAAACATAGAATTGTATAGGAATTGGATTCCAATTCCTTGGAATTCCTAAGGAATCCTTCAAACCAAACAGTCCCTAGTTGTATTTCAAATGATATCTCAAAAGAGAATTGAAAAGTTAAGGCTGCGTTCACTTGCACATTTTTTCAAGAAAACATGTTCATTTGCACATTTTTTCAAGAAAACAAAAAACTCTTCCACTTTTTCACATTTTTCCAAACTCCTCAATTTTTCCAAATTCCCATACTTTTTCAAACAACTTTTCCAAAGAACACTTCAACCAAACATGTTTTTCATTTTTTTTCTAAAAGAGGAAAACTCCACCCCATCATCTAAACACACTATTTTTTTCAGAAAATGAAAACTTCACCAATTTTCACAGAAAACGAAAAACAGAAAATTTTTCTCCTGCTAAACGCAACCTAAACAACTGGCATTTCCAAATAAACACGGGACTCTGAATGCGGAAAACATTATCATTGAGTTGTCTGCCCTATGCCGGAGTCTTCCCTTTTCCCTGGCTGATCGCACCGGCTCCACTTGAAAAGAGCAAATTAACAACTGTAAGCATAAAACATAGCAATTATACATACTATACACATTAGACTAGGCATGTACAAATCATTCATATTTATCCATGATTAGTTGATCACACATCATAGTTCATATAAATATCATTACAATGCACCACCGATAGTTATAATTAGGGGTGAGCATGGTACCGTGGTACCGGTACCGATTTTACTGAATACCAAATTTGGTTTAAAGATGGTACCGAATACCATACCGAGTATTTATATATAGTACCGGTACCGGACCAGGTACCTATTTTACCTAGTTGGTTCGGTACTAGTCCTGAATACCGATTTAGCAATATTTCAAGTACCGAATACCGGACTGAAAACTCTAACTCGGTACCGGTTCCGATATGGTTCGGTATTTTCAGTACCCATACTCACTCCCTAGTTATGATACTCGTAGTTCACATCATATGCCATGTAATGTCAAGAAGACAAGAAGTAGCGCACCTATACGGTCACAAAGAGGTGCAAACAATGAAAACATTAAAATACAAATAAATTGAGACAAACCACATTATTAATTTGTATATTAATTAAGAAGGGTATAATATAATTGGACAATAATTTTGTTTTGATCGGTGTTTAAGGTTAATCGGCAGCCGCGTATTTTGGATTATCTTTTGATCGCATACCCTTATTTTTACCTTTCTAATCTCTTCTCATATAAATGAAATAATTAAGCTTCCAAAAGATTTCAAAATAGATACGTTAGTTTTTATGTAACATTACATTTTAAATTCTATTTCTCTCATACAATCATATGTTATTGTTTAAAAATCTTAAATTTTAATTTTTTTATCCTACATTTAATTTTTTTCTTCATGTATCTTTTTTATTATGTACGTTTCTCAAATGAAAAATACGAATAACAAGGTTGTCATCATATGTAGTTAATTTACTCGATGTTTTTCTTCTCTTTTGCTAAAAACTAATATTGTTATCAATCCAGAGGAGCATAAGACAAAACTTTGAAAAATACTAGTTGAAAACGAGTACGTCTAAAAAAATAGTTGAGAGTGGAGTTATAGCTCGAAGTGAAATTTGAACATTTTAGTGTATAAAAATTTAGAGTAAAGTAATTAATAGGGCAAAATGTATTAAAACATAATTAAATTTCATAAAATCCATCGTTGTCTACAAGTTGCAAATTATCACGGGTAACTAACAAGTTTTTAAAATCTTTGTCTTTTTTCGTTTTTCTGCAATCAAGATACGCACGCACATGAAGATCTACAACTTGTACAAATATGTGTTTTGTTTTTTGTGTGTCTGAGTGTGTTTCTTTAATCAAGATACGAACATGAAGATCTACAACCTACACAAATATGTGCATATTTCAAGGGTTTTTGAACAAGAAAACAATTCATCTTGTTTATGGTACGATTCGTAGACCTGTAATTTCCAATTCATCTATGCAATTGTTTTCCAATTCATCAATGTCGATTCTAGATCTAGGTTTGTGTCACCGTTGGTTATTGTCCAACCATTTCAAGATGAGGGTTTGCGTCGATTCTGATTTGTTTCATGTCAACAATAGATTGTTCAAGTGAAACAGATTCAGGTAGCTGTGCCATTGATTTGTTTTGGTTTGATTTCTTCATCTTTAATCAATTATATAGTCATTTTCACATCTCCAATCAGTTTGCGTAGGAATTGGGTTTGTTCATCTTTGCAATCTATTTTGTTCATCTTTGTGTAAGAATCGGATTTGTTTATGATCGGTTTTGTTTATCTATGTGTAAGAATTGGTTTTCTTCATCTTTTAAATTGGTTTTGTTTCAGTTTGATTTGTTCATATATAATCATTTTTATGCAATATCGATTTTGTTTTCTTGAAAGTTTCAATGATTTTGTGTTCTTGTTCATCAAAATGTTAGGGTTTGTTTACAGATTTTGTTTCCACGAAGAACATGAAGACGAGGAAAAGTCTATTAAGAACATGATGAAGATGATTATCTGATACCTACTATTCAAGTCACTAACAGACCAAGCATGAAAGTTGGTTGTATTTTTAATAAAAAATAAAATTTATTGTAAACAATTATAATTTTGGTAAAATCCATAGTAATTCACCTTAAAAATATAGGGACATTTAAACAGTCTTCTTTCGATTAGAGCTTAAATTTTTTTAAAAACAAAAGTTAAAACTTTTAGAAAATTATTTATGCTTTGCGAGAAACATTTGTGTGTGTGTAACAAAGAGAACCACTATTAAGTCACATCTTGGCAGTAGTGTTGTTTGGGGTTTTTTAGTTTTCGTATATGTATAATTAAGTTATGAATCAATTTGATATGTATTATGTAATTTCAGATCGAAGTCCTAAATTTCATACACGCTTACAAATTTATTAATATTATTATTACTTAGCAAAACATAAAAATATTCACACTTGTTCAATGTAAATTAAATATATAAATCAGTTATATCTAAACTTATATCATGTATCGGTACTTATTGGTAGTTATTAACATACGATAAAAATTTATCAAAGACATAATAATGACATAAAAAATAGTGAAACTCTTAGAGTTATGTTTAGAAATAAAAAGTTTGTAGCCTAACGATATTAAGGTATTAAAAAAGTATTTTATATAGTCGAAAATCATGAGTTCTGGACTCCCTGTAAACAAAAAGTATAAATTTAAGAGTGGTTTAATATATACTTATGTATAGCTGTTAAAAAATTTATTCTCGAATCAATAATGCTTTAATTACCGACCACCAATAATAATAATAATAATAATTATTATTATTATTATTATTATTATAAATAATAATAATAATAATAATAGAGCATATATTGTGAAGTAACTAAAAGAGCGAAAAAGGTGGGAGAGTTAGTCAACAACCAGGCGCAAGAGTCGGGTCTAAGACATGACTCTACCCCACATCACCCCTTCAAAGTCGATCTCTTCCAAATCTCGCGTCTATCGTGATCGCCTTTTTTTATTCTTATTATTATTTTATTATTCTTATTACTCGTAATTTTCTAATCTTCATTAATTCCCCGTTTCCCACTCTTCCCCGATTCTTTCATTCATTATTTTAATTTTTGTTACAAGGATCCATCCATGTCCACACGCCAAGCTATCCATCCCCTCCTCCTCCTATGTATGGAACTTAGAGTCAAACAATAATACTATTCCCCACACATATATACTCAACACTTCATCTTCAAATAGGATTAACTTTCTCTCGCTCAAACATGATCTATTATGTTCTTTTATAAAAATAAGAGTGAAACCTACACATGACCCATTTTACCTTAAAATAAGATATTCACTCTCGTGTTTGTAAAAGAACGTGTTGGATTATATTTGACTACAATATGAGAGAATCTTAACTCCTTCAAATAAGAATTTACGAAGGTGGAGCCAGAAATATAATTTATTAGTAGCAGAAATAATTACGAATAACACCTGCATAAAACGAACAAATCTTGACAAAATTTATCACTATGAGCAAAACATTGAGAGATTGTCCATGCTATCTCAGGCTACATACTGTGTCAGTCGATGAGAATCCAATAAGATAAGAGAATAGTGGTCATCTGTAAAAACTGATCTCTTTTAATTAAAAAACACACTTTTAGACCTTTTAACATTTTTATTTATTAAATTGTGTCTAGTTCTAATGAGTAGAACGATAAGTAGAAATATAGAGTTAGTAGAAGAGTATATTGATCTAGAATCTCCCTTTATACAGTATAAAGTCGTAGTATATGGGGAGGGTACAAAATTTTGGAAAGGTATATGAGATGATAATTGTTAACTATGTGAAAACTCTAGAAGGATATATCATTTTGATTGAATAAAGGTAGTACAATTAGAGATAATGGAGGACCACAACATGACATGCATTAGATTTTGTCAAATTAGACAACGAAGTTGAGTTTAGCACTTAGCTTAAGGTTGGTGTTGAAGTTGAGTTCAGTGCTAAACATTAACACTGAAGTTTACCAACGTGCACTCTATTTGATTAGCATCTGTTGGATCTGTTCAACACTTGTTGATGCCGCTTTGTTTAGCACACTGATCCATCATCGTATATTCTTTCTAACAAGAGTTATCCATTACGTAAGTGTAAGTAACCAATTATTTTGATTGGGTCAAGTGAGGTTCCTTTGATAAAAAGATTTGTCTTTATTTTGGGTTGTCAATAGAAGTGGGGAGTTTAACTTTGATTGGAGAAGTGGGATTCCTATCTTTATATTCTAAGCTAAATGCTTAACCTCCATCTTGGAGATTCTATATGTTTTCTTTTGATGCTTATATAATATTGCTTCTTATATAAAAGAAAAATAAATAAATAAAAGTAATCAACTTTGATGACTGTTAATTCAAAAAATAAACTTTTTGGTTACTATAAATAGAAAGAAACAACTAAAAAAATTCTAGATTATCACTAGTTAATATTTGTGATACACGAGTATGAGTCAAATAATCAATTTAGAAAAATGATTTATATATGCGATTTCATGATTATTGAATTTATAATCTTAATATACAGATTGATGATTCATACACAAAACTATTTAGTCATATACAAAAATTATGATCTGTACTCGCTTATAAATCTAATAACTATTATTCTCAAACATATATTAAAAAACATTATAATTTAAATATACACATTTTTATTATAAATAAGAAATATATATTATGTGAAAGTCATTTCATGTAAACTCTCCAACGTTGAAATAACGAATTTTAGAATAACATAGAACTTCTCAAAAAAAAAAAAAATATGTGTGAGTGTGTAAAAGTTAACTATAAGTATAGTATGAAAAAGAATTATAAGAATGTGAAAACCGACAAATCATGTGTTTCCACCTTTTAGCACATAAAAGGCAAGCGAGTGGTGAACACGAACCAGACATTGTGGGTGGGAGAAGCTTCCATAAGCGCCAAGATTCAGATCTCATCCAAGTCTTAGAAATAACTTTTACTAACGTTACAAAAACAATCCCTCTACTTTCCATATAGATTCATTCCTTACCCTCCATCCACCCACTTTCACATGTTTAGACATTAATTATAATTAGTCAGTCCATAAACCTCCTCATTCTCTCATTTCTCGAATATCATATATAACTATACTTCAACAATACCTTAAAAAATATATAAAATTACTGCACTTCAATCTATATGTATGACATGTTTCGCGTATAAGAGATTGATAATGTCATCAATAACACCTTAAACAATAATATAAGTATGGTATGGCAAGCTTTTTTACTACTTTCTTTTTTCTTATATTAAATTTAGTTGTATACATCATACAAACAAAACCATATAACTTTACTTTGAATTGATTCTTAAGAATGAAGATCCTATTAATTCACTAATCAAGCTCTTTCTTCTTTTTTGTATTAAATTCTTGTATATCTATTTTATATCACTAGTCGCACATGTCAACCTTAAGTTATATCACGATACGGTCAGTTTTCATCACTTTTTACCAACTAAACTAACAAAATGTAATAGTTAAAAAAAGAGAAAAGAACAGTTTTTCTGGCTCATAACTCTCTCAATATACTTTCTTTCTCACATCGCCAGAACTAGGGGTGTTCACTGATCTGATAAAACCGAATTACCGAACCGAAAATTTTGGATCGGACTATTTGGTTAGGATATTTCGGATTTTTGGATCGGATTGGATCAAAACCGAATAATTACTATGGATTCCGGTTTGGTTTTGGATACTA
>JAUEJL010102313.1:0-13155 GCA_032274825.1 Drosophyllum lusitanicum
GAACAAAATTTGAAAGTTTCTTGTATTTTTAGGTACCAAAGTTCTTTTATTTTTTTCCATTTTACCGGTAAGTTACCGGTTGTTATAGGTGACTTGCATACAATGAACTAAATTTGAAAGTTGTGTGTATTTTTAGGTAAAAAATAAAGTTAGTTGCATATAATGACAATATTGACATAGTTTGTTGTATTTTCGTGCAATTTGCCCTATATTAAATTACACTAATAATAGTTAAAATAAAATTTTCATAAAAATCCCTAAACTTTTTCATAAAACCCCCTCTCCTTTCTTCCACTAACTTTTCTTATAGCGGTATTTTTCTCTTGTTAAAACCTCCCACTACCCTCACTAAGGTAGTTATAGAAGTAGTTTTACTTTATCAATGGCTCAGATTACACATGAGTTTAACCCAAAGACTATCTAAAATCAGGACTTTATACGGCTGAGATTAATTATTAACATGATCTAACGGCTGAAAATACAAGCTTTATGTTGACGATTACACTCACCGGCAACCATATATATATAATTATATAAATATGTTATATATATGTATGTATATTAATAATCTTTTGTGGATTGCTGTCTCCTTAAGAGAGCTTTGTAACCATTTAAGATGTGTACAAAACTGGGCTAATATGAATGAAATATCTACACTTGAAGTAGAGTGTTTGAAATGGAAAATAGAATAAGAAACCAGAAAGAATGCTATCCTACATAGAAAAATATATGAACTTAAAGTAAGTTTATACAAGCACCGGCTATCATAATTGATATTACTATCATCCCTAACCGTCACTTCAGCATCACTAACCACCTGCAGTCATAAACAGCATCACTGTCATCACTAATCGCCGCGTTAGCATAAATTTCTTTTTTATTTTTATTTTTCCTATAAAAACACATAAATATAAAATAAACACTAGATTAATATTTTCAAATGAACTAAAATAAAATAAGTAAAATTCCATATAAATTAAAATACGACAGTACTTCTTTGAAATTCCATTAAAATAACTAAAGTACAATAAAAACTAAATAAATATATTTTTAAACTTGATCAATGTTGGTTGTGTACAAAAAGTTATCAAATATGCTCGATAAGATCACTTTCAAGATTATTGTGTGTACCCCTGTCATTTAGCTTTTTAGTCTTTTGGACTTGTGAAATGAAATTCTGTTGATGTTGTATTCTCGTGTTAGGTTTTTTATTATTCTCTAACGACCTTGAAGATTCTCATGTTTGTGAAGCTTCTAATCTTACTTCTCGTAATGCTTATCATTATTCGATTCCCTTACTGTGTTGATGATTTTAGTCATTTCACACATGGACTACCCTCTAAACATTAATCACGTGCTACTAATTTTTTCCTTCACCGAATTACTTCAGAGTTCAGATCACATTATCTAGCTAAACAAGTGATTCAAAGTAGCAAAACAAGAAAATATATTTATATTATATATAATAGAATAGATGCTTCTATCATTATCTTTGAATGGAATTCTTTCTCTAGATAACTCTTGATTCTTTCGATTTTCTCCGTCCTGCTGATTACCCCGTTGAGAGTTGTTAATAAAATCTCCCTCTATACCCTTACTCACAAACTTTAATTCTTACATAGTACCCGTTTTCTTTTATATGAGATATTAATAAAATAATATTTTTTTATTAGAATTTAGTTTGGGCTTAGGAATTTTATAAGGGGTGTTTTACCATTTAATAAACTAGAGGAGGGTATAAGAGCATAATTTAAGACACAAGTCAAGAATCATCTACAGTAGCCGACTTTTGTCACCATGTTTGTGCTGCTGTCGAGAACCGAGAAGAGGGTGTTGGGCTTGGCTTTTTGCTATGAAAAAAAAGAAAAAAGAACTTCAAGATAAGCGTCTAGAACCTTTATATGGACTTCCGGTGGTCAATATACATCATATGATTGAGAGTTTTATAGGATTTCATGGATTTAGCCTATGTATTTGTGTGTGTTGTGAAGCAAAGCCAACGGCCCCAAAATCATCATCTAAAACTCCATTAAAAATTTTAAAAATGCAATTAAACAAAAAGGGTTGTGTTATTTGATGTATATATAGAATATTGAGTTACAATGCAAATATAAAGTTTTATTCAAGTTTAGTAAAAATAGAAAATATAAAGTTGGTTATCGCGCGATCTGTGTATGAACTTTATCGCTAGGTGAAAGGAGGAAGAAGGTGTTTAGGATAACCAAGATGTGGAAGTTAGCCTTTTTGAACCTGAGACATGTGATAACTAATTAGGTGGTGGTTCTCGAATCTCGATAAACGACCATGTGGCTTGGTGAGTGTGCGACAACCAGGTCCAAAAGGGGGAAATGGACTTGGTGAACTTCTTGGCCGAATGTGCGATTACCAAGTACAAACCAATGGTAGAAAAATTAAGGTGCATGGCATGCGATAACTAATCAATACCCAACACTTAGTCATTTCGCGGAGGCTTGAAATAAGGGTCTAACATATATTTAGTAAATGGCCAGAAGCTTGAGATAACTAGAAATTCTATACTTAGTTTTTGAGCATTGTTTAGAGATAACTAGACTGTAAGTTGAAGATAACAGAGTCACATGATATGACTCAGGTTTTTATTTGATGTATAAGACAACCGGCTAAAGGTTACCGCTGGTAGATGCGTATATTTTCTAGGCTAGTTATCATATAACCGGGTCACCATGATACTACTTTTAAAAAATGTCAACAGGCGGCGTCAACAAAATTACGAACAATGGAAAAGTCACTATGGGTTTTAAGGTTTGTGACGGCAGAAATATGGTATCATGATACGAAAAGACGTGATTATATTTCTTATACAAGCCATCGATCATTATTGTTACATTTAATACAATAAGTTCAAGTTTTTATTAGTTACAATTCAAAAGAATTTAAAAAATTATAAAATATTTTGAAATGATAAAATTAAGAATTTAGTTAAATATGATATTTGACATGTTTTAAAGTATGAATATGATATTTGTAAATTAAGGTGAACAGTCAAAATAGATACAATTTTGACCAAAAAAAAGAGTTAAAAAAGGAATTCCAAATTTTTTTTAAAAGGATAGTCAAAATTGAGCAATTAAATTTATTTTATTAAGTGAAAGTTTAAAATTGTTTAATAAATTTTATGCATATTTTTTTATCTTTTAATAAAAAAAAACTAACTAACATGAATCAAATTATCCTAATTCTTCATTTAATAAAATAAATTTAATCGTACAATCTTGACAATTTGTTTAATCAAAACCAGAATTTCAATTTTGACTTTTTTTGGTCAAAATTAGATTCGATTTTAACTTTAATTTGAATTTAAATTATTTGAGAAGTTTCATACATGCCATTTTTAAACTTTAAAATATCTTATTTACCTATTCTAATATACAAATATCATATTTACTCTTTAAAGGATTTTAAAATATCATATGTAATCAAATTCTTATTTTTATCATTTTAAAATATTTTATAATCATTTTTTTTATAACCAATAAAGACTTGACCTTATTACCTTAATTGTAATAATAATAATCGATAACTTGTACAAGAAATACAATCACGTTTGTTCATATTATGTCACTATGTTTCTGCCATCATGTCTACTCTCAACCTCACATTGACGTTTTGATCGCTGGTTTAGGTGTTGACGCCATCTGTCACCGTGTTTAAAATCCATATTTTTTTCGTGTTTTATATTTATTTAATAGAAGAATGTTTAATATAGTCCATATTTAATTCATAGTCCTGGGGGACTATTTTAGCCTTTGGATCAATGTCATCAATGGTCTAGATTGCATTTTAAAATTTGGACGGAGTGACATTTTCGTAATTTACATGTGATGCTTTTACAAAAATCGCATTTGATTGTATACTAAATCATCTGTGATTAAATATTAAAATTTTAGGACTATATTTTTTACATATACTATATTGAACATAACTCTTGTTTAATATATTTTTATTATTATTTAATATTTAGGGTTAATTTCATATATACCCTTATTAAACATCAAAATATCTTATTTGTCTAGCTTAACTTATAAATATCATATATACTTTTCTTAAGCTTTCAAAATACCATGTTTGCCCAAATCACCTTTTTTATCAATTTTTAATTATTTTAAATGAATTATAATTATAAAATATAATTCAATGACTATTATACCCCTCTTTTAAATCTATTTATAATACATCACATATACCCTTACTACTCATATTTATCCAAGTAATATATATATATATATATACACACACACACACACACACGATTCTATTAATTAATTTGGATGATCGAGTACGATTCATGTGTGTGTGTGTGTATATATATAAACATATCATGTAATTAATGTACCAATCAAGGTACATACACAATTAAGAAAAGCATTATTATTTTAATCAATTCTAATTTCTTAAAACAAAAGAATTACGCGTGATATATATATATATATATAAGTAGTAAGGGTATATGTGATGTTTTATAAATAGATTTAAAAGAGGGTTATAATTGTCATTGGATTATATTATATAATTATAATTCGTTTAAAATGATTAAAAATTGATAAAAAAAACGTGATTTCGCAAATAAGACATTTTGAAAGTTTAAAAATGGTATATAAGATATATATAAGTTAAGCTAAATAGATAAAATATTTTGATATTTAATAAGATTATATATGAAATTAACCCTAATATTAATTAGTATTTTAAATCAACCAATGTGTAATAGGAATATCTAATTTAGTTATTAGAATATTAGATTAAGAAGATTCACATCCCTACGCAACCGTAATAACAATTAAAATCTCGTTCGTCCCAATTTCTCTATCAATCCTCCAATACAACACCATAGTCAAATTACAGCAATATTAGGCATGATTTTCGTCTCTCTTTTTTTATAAACCAACTATATTTATTTTCTTAATTTCTTTTTGCATATTAGAAAAACAAAAGAAAAATAATAATTTACTTCAAATTATTTGAACTTATAATCTCAAACGGAACTCTTAAAAGATGTAAACCTAAAAAAAAAGAAAAATTATATTTCTTCCTAATATATAGATTCCATTAATTATTTTTTTCGTCTCACCTCTTAATTTAAACATATGTCTTAATCTTATAAATATAAGAATAATTTAAACACATGTATTAATCTTATTAATATAAGAATAATTTAAACCATGCAAGAGTAAATCGTATGATCGGGGAGTTAAAAGTGATTGCGGCGCCGAATTTGGAAACTGGAAGACACGTTTAATATTATTATCACGTCGGCATCCAATCCAATCCAATCCAATCCTTCGTCCAATTGGTCCAAAACTTTAAAATTACCAAAAAAACCCTTCCCATGTTCCACACCCATTAAAACAAAGCACACTCAAAACAACATATAATATCTTATTACCACGTTTTTATTTTACGTTATTTTCACTTCAACCCCTCTTTTTCTCATATAAACCCACCCCCACGTACCTCCTTTTAATTTGCCTTCATTTCCATCTCCAAACATATCCACAATTACGTACTTTCAACATGGGAAGCCTCGATCACTGGCCCGAACCCGTGGTTTGTGTCCAGTCGTTATCCGAGAGTGGGAATGTTATGATTCCCGACAGATACATCAAGCCTCCACTAGAGAGGCCGTCTTTATGTCTAAGTGATGAGAACATACCAGTGGTCGATTTAACAGGTTTGGAGACTTCTCATGAAGAGACCATGAAGCAGATCTCAAAGGCGTGTCGAGAATGGGGTTTTTTCCAGCTGGTGAATCATGGCGTGAAGGCGGAGTTGATGGATGGGGTTCGGGCGGTTTGGAGGGAGTTTTTTCATGAACCGATAGAAGTGAAGCAAAAGTATGCAAACTCACCAAAGACTTATGAAGGGTTTGGGAGTAGATTAGGGGTTGAAAAGGGAGCAATTCTTGACTGGAGTGATTACTACTACCTTAACCATCTTCCACCTTGTCAAACAAAGTGGCCTGCCCATCCACCTTGCCTAAGGTAATCTTGTTTTAAGAAACTTAGGATTATATTTTATTACATAATTTGTTAGTTTTTTTATAGAAAAATGATTATGTGCAAAGTTGTAAAGACTTATTATGGATCGTTTTAGTTATTATAAGATAGGATCGTAAGATCAGATCGAGACTCACATGCCATATTTTCTTTTATGTGATGTAATTCATATTTTATATAAATTATACGACAAACTAACCTAGAAAACAAACATGATAACAATAGTACAACATAACCACTGTAGAGATTTATATAAGTAATTAGATTGTTATGAGTTTAGATTTTAAAGTAATAAACTTGAAAATATTAAGAAATTTACTTTTATATATCACTTAACTGATTACTCGATTACCTTTTGATTTGAAGTAAACAACATTAGCTCATTCGTAAATTTTATTCGAAGACAAGTATGATCTGATGGAATCGAGGATTGAAAAGTTAACGGTAGATGAATTGAAATCGTAAGATCAAGTATGAATTTTTGATCTTAAGAAAACTAATATTATGGATTTTATTAATGTAGAGATGTTATGGAGGACTACACCAAAGAGATACTAAGAGTAGGCAAAATTCTATTGAAGGCATTCTCAATAAACCTTGGGTTAAAAGAAGATACTCTTCAAAACAAGTTTGGTGGAAATGAAGTTGGTGCTTGCTTGAGAGCAAATTTCTACCCAAAGTGCCCACAACCTGACTTGACCTTGGGGCTATCTTCCCACTCGGACCCTGGTGGCCTAGCCTTCCTTCTCCCCGACGAGCATGTCTCTGGACTCCAAATCCGAAAAGATGATCGATGGGTGATCGTTAAACCTGAATCTAATGCCATAATTGTCAACATCGGAGATCAACTTCAAGTATCTCTCTCTCTCTCTCTCTCTCTCTCTGTTTTATCTCAAAACTGATATGATAATCAACAGAAGTTGTAAAATTGATCACTTAGACTAGTAGGCAACAAGTCAGAACAAATAACTATCATTTAGATTGAAAAAGGGTTGGATTGGTTCGAGCTAAGCTTGTTTTAGTTGCTCTATCATATCCATACTTTCTTATCAGTTACTCCGTATTTTAAAATTTTATAGATAATATTCTAATATAAATAAAAGACTAACATACATTAATTTATTAAACAATTTTAACCCTTCATTTAACAAAATAATAATTACTTAATCTTTATCAACAATTTAATCAAATTTGAAATTCCAATTTTGACTTTTCTAAGACAAAACTGAATCAAAATTATTGGTGAAATTTTATATGTCTTTTTTTAAACCTTAAAATATTATATTTGTCCACCTTAATTTACAAATATCATATTTATCCTTTATAACATTTTAAAATATCATATTTAACTAAATTTTTAATTTTATTACTTTAAAATATTTTATAATAATTTTAAATTCTTTTTATTTATAACTAATAAATATATGATCTTATTGTCTTAATTGTAGTAATGATGATCATTAGCTTGTACAAAAAATACAATCATGCCTTTTCGTATCGTGATATCATGTTTCTTCCGTCACATCTACCCTCAAGCTCGCATCGATACTTTTACAACTGGTTAGAGTGTTGACGTTGTCTGTTATCATTTTTTTAATCATCATTTCTTTTGTGATTAATTAATATCTTTTTATTAATATTCAATATTTATCATTTTTTAAACCAACCCTGGTTTATATCACACGTGCATATAGTTAATATATATACACGATTAAAATAATAATTATATCTTTCTAAATTAAGGGATTTAGGTCATTATAAACATTTGAATACATTTGTTTGACTTCGTTTCCTTTACTTTTTAATGCTATTTTGCATGTTATTGATAAAATACAACTTAATAATTTCGAAGCACAAAGTTGAGATAAAAACAAAAAGCTTTCTTCTTTTGTTTTCTTGTTATAATAGACAATTAACTTTTCTTTAAAAACGCAGAATTATTTATTTGGATTAAATATTCTTTTAATATAAATAAAAAACTAATATGGATCGATTTCAATGAACTTATTTAATAAATTAAATTTTAATTGCTTAATATTGAACGAATTTAACCCTTTATTTAATAAAATAATTTTCAATTACAATCTTCATCATTCATTTAATCAAATTTGGATTTTTAATTTTAACTTTTATTAGTTAATATTGAATCAAAACTATTAGATAAATTTCATATATGCCCTTTTTAAATAATAAAATATCATATTTACTCATCCTAATTTACAAATATTATATTTACAGTTTAAATTTTTTTAATATATCATATTTAACAAAATTATTAATTTAATCTTTTTAAAATGTTTTATAATAATTTTAAATTATTTTTTAATAATAACCATTAAAGATTTGACCTTGTTGCCTTAATTGTAACAATAATTATCGATGACTTGTACAAGAAATTGAATCATGTTCTTTCGTATTATGATATTACATTTCTTTCGTCACATACTCACATGTTCCTTCAATCTCGCGGCGCTTCTACTACCAATATGAGTGTTGACATCCTTTGTTGTCATATTTTAATTCTCATTTATTTCCTGTTTTATAACTATTTAATATCATTTTGTTAATGTTTAATATTTACTATTTTTTAAAACCAATCCGTGTATTACATGGACATTAAATTTAGTAAAAATAATAATATTTTTATTTTCATAAGATTTTATATAATTTCCGAACACTGAAGATTGCAGCAAAAATCCAAATTTATTCCGGATCCACAAACAAATAAAATATATAATGAGTTTGGCCTTTCTAATTTAGGTTTATTGTTATCTCATTGTCAATAATTGAATTGAAGCTCATTTAAAATATTAATCTTTTAGATTTAAAATTATTGTCTACACATATAAAGATACGGTTTAAAATAGTGTAATCAATGAAAAAATCAATTAATGAAAATGTTATTTTAAAAATCAATTAATAAAAATGTTATTTTTATTCTTACATTTAATATATCGTTTATTTATGAAATAATATAATAATAGTAGTAATTAATGGTATAATAGAAAAGGTAGAAATAAACTACGAAGTAAACGATTATGTTTTTACAAACTAAAATACTATAATGAACAATAATATTGGACCGGATAAATTAAAATATAACCATGAATCCATGATAACAATACATAATCTTGCAAAACAAGTTATGAGGAAGGTAATTAAGATGTATCAAAGTCATACATCTACACCGTAGGTAAATAGATTATTTCCCGAAAGATCTCTAGTTTAGTAAGGGGAAATTGCTCAATAAAAAATAAGTACACTCGTTTAAAAGAATAATAATAAATTTCAACAATGATTTTTTTTGTTTGTTGGTATATATCCGATGCCTCAAACGTTGATTTGTATATAACAATTTTTTGTCATAAATAACAAAAAAATAGTCGTTTGGATCATTATACCCTTGAATTTGTGAATAAGAACAAAAGATAATGAGTTAGTAGGGGGCATAAAAGCCCTAATTGTTATGTATGACAAAAAGTTGTTGTTCACAACTCATTACGCTTAAAGTTGTTGTATGATTGTAGGTTATGAGTAACGCAGTATATAAGAGTGTGGAGCATCGAGTGGTAGTCAACCCAAACAAAGAGAGAGTTTCTTTGGCGTATTTCTACAATCCCAAGAGTGATATGCTTATTCAACCACTATCGGAGCTTATTACGTCACAAAAGCCTGCTCTTTATTTACCCATGACTTTTGAAGAATATAGACGCTTCATACGAACAAAAGGCCCACAAGGCAAATTTCAAGTTGAGTCTTTAAAATCTCCAAGATAAGATGTAATCATCACCTTCATATATATAAGACACAATTAAGTTTGCTTATATATATATGTGTGTGTGTGTGTGTGTGTGTACCTTCAATGTTAATATGCTATTATGTATTCTAAAATTATGGAGATATTGATATATGGATGATAATTGAAGTTCCATACCATCATTTGGAATTGTATAAATTCTGATTCACAATTGTTAAATAATATCATGGCAAACCTTATGAGAATATATTTAATTAGGAAAATAATGGGTGTTGCTGCAAGTCTACAACACCTAAGTTAGATGGTATCACACTTATATTATATTTAATAAACAAATACTGAACTGAACATGTATGAAAGTTCAAATTTGTTATTATCATATGTATGTGGTTAACATGTATTGAAAGAAGGGGGAGTAGTTAAAAAGGTGGAAAATAAGTACACTTGTTTAAAATAATAATAAAATTCAACAATGAATCATTTTTCTTGCTGTGTGTATTCAATGAATGTGTGTATTCAACACTTGCAATATCCTCCTGGCTCCTGCAATGGACCTGTTGAGATATAGATGATAAACGAAGTTCTATACCACAATTTGGAATTGTACAAATTTTATTCATAGTTGTTAAATAATATTAGTATAAATAATAATACGTATTTAACTTTACACCTTTAGTAAAGTATGTTTTGAATTTTAAAACTTACAATTTCGATGTATCACGGTTCAAATTATTATTATTACAGTGAATTACTGATTTGATCCATGTGATATTACAGTGAATTACTGATTTGATCCATATGGTTTACTAAAAATCACTGATTTAATCTTTTATTTTAAAATGTTACTGAGATGGTCCCTAAATTTGACAATTTGTCACAATCTCAGTCCTTCAGTTATTATAACTAACAGCGTTTGTGTTATAAAATTCAAAATGACCATTTTGCCCTTTAGAAACATCACAAACTCAGTCCCTATGGTTTTTAAATAGTTTCGCATTTAGTCCTTTAACATTTTTAATAATTTACTATATATGTAATATTTATATTATATTTTTAACCTTTTTTCAATAATTTAATATATATATATATATATATATATATATGTAATATTAATTAATATATTTCATTCTTACTATTACTCTCATTATTTTATTTTACTATGTAACACCATTTTTTCAGTTTTAACTCAAAACATTATCTTACGAGTTAACACCCAAAAGATATCAGAGGTTTACAAAAATACAGTTTCTAAGTACACACATGCTAACATTTACAAAAGTAGTTTCAAAAGTTTGCTTCTCAAAACCATGAGCATTCCAGCTGATCACTGCACTGGGGCCTTACCCTTGCTGGAATCTGTGCCACCTGCAACATACAACACTGAAACATAAGCTAATACTTAGTGAGCATACTAGCTGAATATAAGTAAACATATAACAAGACTAAAGTCTCCCCAGGATGTCTTGCATCCAAGTTGTAACACCTGTAAACCTCCACAAACTGTTACTGTTCTGGGGCGTATCTACACTTCTTGTGTAGTCTGGCCCCCTCACACTGATCTTGGTATACAGCTCGATGTATACCCTGCTACTGTTCTGGAGTATAACTACACCACTTGCGTAACCATACCCCCTAACACTGTTCCGGAATACAAATACACCACCTTTGTAGCTGTACAGCCTGTCACTATTAATTCTGGTATATAGCTATACCACCTGCATAGCTATACACCTCTGTTGTACTAAGACTATACATCATAGCCATCTCACATAACAAAGCTATCATATAACACAGATATCATGATGTTCATTTTGTGCATACTCATATGCTAATTACACTAAAGGAATAATAGTATACTTGCCTGAGTAATATGCTAAACAAATAACATATGTTGTCAAGTATCCAGGCACCTTCCTACATCAGTAAATTTAGCTACGCATCATAAACTATTCAAACTGCTCTAAAATCTGTTATGAAAACTGTTCTGGAAACTGGACAGTGCAAGGGCACGCCCGTGCCATACTAGGTACGGTTGTCCTTAACGACATGGGCGTACCTTATCCTTAAGGCACGCCCGTGCCTTAACCCCAAAGCACGGGGGTACCTCAAGAACAATGGCGGTCATGGTCAATAGGCACGATCGAACCCTCATGGGCACACCCGTGCCCCAAGAACAACAGCAGCAGTTTCACGACCGCTCTGCTATTTTCCTGCCAAACTTCACCAAAACTCACTATTAATCGATAAAACACTGCAAAAGGGTGTTTTCCTACACCCTAAACAACTACTAACATCAAATAACAACAAGGAACCCACTTAACATGTTTTGATCCTTGAATCATTCAATACCCATTTGAAGCTTGAAAACAAAACAAACTAATTATGCCTTGAGCTACTATGGATTGGTTTACTGTTGTTTGCTAGTTTGAATAGTAACTGATCATATATATCTCCAACTATAAATTAATGACAAAACAGCCCCTGAACTTCTTTTACTTTCGTTTTGACAGATTTAGCCCCTCTAGTTTTATAAACACCTCTAATCTTTTATAAAACTTAGTAATAACGACTTTTGAACTTTGGGGCGTTACATACTATCTTTAATATGCATCGTCATACCCTTTTATTGCATATCAACCATTCAGAATTGTTGTTATATGGTAATTTACTATATAACAACAAATAAACCGTATTCATAAACTGGAACAAGCGAGTTTTAACAAAAATAATCTTTTGCTTAAATATAAAAAACAAAATTTTAATTATAATCAAACTGCGAAAGGAATTTAAACAAATCAAGATTAAACATTTTAAAACCTTAAATGATCTTTGTTAAATATCAAAGCATTAATAACAATTAATAAACTTTCGGTTTGGTGTTCTTAGTCAACACAAATAAAGAAGGAAAGATGGGAGAGATTTTTCTAATTGTTTAACTCCAATTAGGTGATGATTGGTATCGTATTTAAACTTAATTAGATAATCTATCTAATTTCGGATATAATCAAACTATTAAATAAGATAACACATTATCAACTAATATTTAGAAATCGTATATTATTATGTGAAAGATAATAATAGATGGAGAAAAAAAGATATATTGTATTAATAAAGTTTGAGATTAAATATGTATTTACATGAATAAAAAATAAAATAATGTTAACTATTAAAAAATGGTAAACAACAAAAAGTTAAGATAGTACATAATAGTGTATTGTTATAATACTAATGGGATGTTGTGTGATAACAAATATAGATTAAAATCATAAACATTAGATAATAATAAGAGTAAAATATAATTTTAAGTACTAGAATAAAAATACTAAATATATATACATGTACACACACATACATAAATGTATAGAG
>JAUEJL010102324.1:0-13155 GCA_032274825.1 Drosophyllum lusitanicum
CTAAGATTGATTCTCGCGGTTCTCGCAATAAAAACGGTTCTCAAATGAACCTTCCCCTATATATATATATATATATACGATTGATTATATATAGAGAGGATGTTTCATGTGAAATGAGCTTTTTTTATGAAAAGTGGGAGAAGCAATCTAGACCCTACGATTAATTAATTAATGGTTAAGTTTAATTATGGCAGTTTAGTAATTAAATCAAAATTTAAGGATACTAACTTAAATAATGAAAGGGTAAAATAGACCATTCACATACCTCACTCCTCTCTCTCATTCTATCCCTCCCGTATAACTAAACCCTCACCCCCACTTTTCTGAAAAACCCTAGATCTCCACCACTTTTGTTCTCTCTGCCAACAAATTTTGAGGCACCGCCAGCGTTGCCAGTGACGGGTAAATCCACCACCACCGCCACTACTCTACTTCACCGCACCACCATCTACAACCGTCTCCATCTTTGCATTGTCATCTCCTCACCACCATCTAGCCACCTAGAACCCCATCACCACCACAGAGTCAAAAGCATCAGGACGCCCCTAATGGACTCAATAGCATCACCGCCGTCTACCTACTCTGTTAACACCACCAGTGAAGCCCCAATCACAGCCTAAGCAATCCATCACCACTAAGTGCCCATTGGTCCACCATCATCAATCACCACCATGGAGGTCAAAACCACCACCTCTTTGGACTATGGTTTGTGGTAGAGAAGGAAGTTTTGTGGTCGAAATCAAACGGCAAAGATGCGGATGGCAATGAGGAAGTTATGGTCAGAGCTAAAGCTGCCACCGACCCCCTATCGATCCACCAACAACAAAGATGTAGATGGTCTACCAAACGGCAGAGTCAAAACCAGCTGTTGTTGTTGGTACAGTTATCACATCAAGGTTCATACTACATCTTCATCGGTACCCAAAACCATTTGTTATTCATCGATTATCTCCTTTCTCTTTTTTCATTTTTTTGATTGTTTTTCTTGATCATATATTCTGAATATTTTTGAGGAATTTTTGGTTTCTTTGAGTTTTTTTGTTTACAAAAAAAAAAACATATAGATGGTTGATAAAATTTTGGATTTTTTTGTTAGTGCATTGGTGAACATTGTTAAAATTATATTTTTTTTATGTTATTCATCAGTGAAGAATTAAATATTATATTTAATTTTTGTTGAGTGAACACCTCTAAGGAATTGATTTTGGTTGTTTTTGTATTGTTAATTATTGAACATAAAAAAATAGGTTAATGTAACACTTTGATTTGAGTTATGTATGTATTGTTCAATGAATATAGAGATGTGGGTTAATATAGAGTTTGTTTATGGGTGTATCAATGTATGAGTGTTAATATAGAGTTTGTTTTTTGGTGTAATCATTTTTTTAAACATGTAGACTTTAATAATTTGGTGAGTAAAATAACAAAATTTGTTGCATATTTACTAGTGAACCACTACATAAAAGTAAAATCGGCAAAATTGAACAATTGTGAATATAAACTTTAATTATTCAATAGACGAAAATAAATTTTCGTAACACATGTTTACTAATAAACACACAAGAGTAACTTTGGGGTAAAAGATAATTATTAAACACAAAATATAATAGCAGGTTCACTAATAAATTTATAATACTTGATCAAAGATTAATTACTCGGTTAATGAAAATGTCTTAACAGGTAACTATAAAAAAGGTAACAAAAAAATCGCTAAGGTTCACTGAAAGAAAAAAACAGTGTTTATTAGTGAACAATATGTAATAAACACGGTAATGATAAAAAAACTCATAAATATTTTGGGTGTGTTCACTAGTAAACTCCGTAAAATTAATAATTTACTAGTAAATTATTTTATTTTTTATTCAAAATTCAGGTTAGAGAAAAATAAGAGAAAAATAAGAGAAAAAATAAATTAGAATGAGAAAAGTTTTGATTTACCGTTTATGTCATTTTTAATTAAAAAAAAAGTAAAAAACATATTTAATATAGACTAATAGATCAAATACAAATAAGTGATTAAAATTGACTTGTTACATTTTTCTCAAATAAAACACTTTCCGCATTAATTAAATCGTAAAGCGCCGCCCATGTCAATAGCGTTATCTATATTGATTTTTCAAATTACATATTCTTAATAAATAAAATATAACGCGCACGATAAGTTGATTTTTATGCATAACTACTTGATATGTCGTTATTAAACAATATTAAAGTGATTGTGAAATTGTAATGACATGTTTAGATAATAATAATAAAACGCATTTTCACCTGCTCCAATATATAAACTTTTTGTCATTGACCGTTGATAGTTCACAAACATTTCAGTCCAACCACTGCAATAGTTTTTTGTTTCTATATATCTTATTATATACTTTTTTTTTGTTTTATAATTAAACTAGATTAAATGTTCGTTTGATATATATATATATATATTTTTAACTAAATATTAAACATCAATAAAAGTTATTAAATAATTATAAAATATTAAAGAAATGAGATATAAAAAAATGGCGATATATAGTGTTAACACCCAGACCCATGATAGAAGTGCAGATGTGACGTTGAGGACAGACGTGACTGCAGAAACGTGATATCATCATATGAAAAGACATTGTATTTCTTATACAATTCATCGATCCTTATATTGGTTAAAAAAAATTTAAAATACTAAAATTAATAATTTGGTTAAATATGATATTTTAATATTTTATAAAGGGTAAATATGATATTTATAATTTTAGTTTGTCAAATATGATATTTTAAAGTTTAAGAAGTGTATATATGAAATTCTTCTCCTAATAACTTTGATTCAATTTTGACTAAAAAAAGTAAAATTGAAATTCAAAATTTGATTAAATAAATGGTCAAAATCGACTCATTAAATTTATTTTATTAAATAAATGCTTATTATCGTCTAATAAATTTAAATGAGACTTTTATTTATATTAATTAAAAGATCATTAATAATTTTCATAAAAAATAATTTCATAATTGTATCGAGTGTTAGTTATTACTTATTACTTCCTCCACACGTCCATCCAATATTATTGTTTATTTGTTCATATACTATTTTAGTCATTCTCATACAAAGATAACATGAATTTGAGACAAATATAGCTTTTAACAAGGGAAAAACAAGTTTTATTATGGAGTAATAAAAAAAGATATATATGTTTATTGAAACATATGATAAAAAATCTGTTGATTATTGATTTATTGTCCTAAATTAGATCTTCCGGGCCTTCCACATTATTCTAAAACTTAGGATGTTCTAGAATCTTCGAGAATATTCTGAAGTAAACAAGAAGCTTCTTAAAAACAAATTGATTAAACTTGGCGAGTTAACTAAAGATGATTTCTAAGCTCATTATAGTATGTAACATCGAATATTAGCGATGTTAATGGAAACTATGATTATTGTGATTTATGGTAATTTTATAGTTCATTACTTCACAAGGGTGTGACGATAAGAAAGTTGATATGTTGCTTACAAGAATGAGACATTAACGGATTGAATTTTCACAATTACGGTTGATAACGCTTCATCATATAACGAAACAAGATTTATTAAGACGATGCTCGAGGGACCTCACAATATCTTCGATCGCAAGTATATGTATTCAAGATATTGTGCTTGTATCATCGAAGTCTTTATTATGACCCACGCTAAACTATTGAAACCTAAATATTAGATAGGGAATAATTTGAAACGATAGTCATTTACAAGAGTGATTCACCGGCCATTTACAAGAGTGATGGTCATTGCAGTAGTTGAAGACTGAGCATGGGTGCTTGATGAAGTATCGTCTTTAGGGACATGCTCGGTGTAGAAGAAACCGGGTTGCTTTGGCTGTGGCAGTTCTCCATCACTACTCAGATTTACTACAATAGAAGACATGCTTGGCCTATCATCGGGATTTCGTTGTACACACAACAAAGCAAGTTGGATTGTTCTTAGTACTTCGTATAGATGGCATGAGTCACTTATACTAGGGTCAATTATCTCCATTGATTGGCCTTCTTGATAAAGGATCCATGCCTAAAAGATTCAAGAAATAAGGGTTTGAAATGAAAATCTATACAAAGCTAACTAGAGGTAGTAGAATGGGTTTATGTCAAAAAGGGTAATTTTTAGACCAGGGCCATGAGGCCGAGCCGACCCATAAACACTTTTTTGTGCGTTTCTCCCTTAAATTTTATAATTATCTTTTTTACCTTTTATCCACAACCCTTAGCATTTTCCTAATTATTGTTAGAATTACGATCCTATTATTTTGATTAACATAAGTTAGAAAGTTTTTAAGGCATTTGGCTCCTTGTTGTAGACTAGAACTCTCTATTTATAGGAACTCTAATTATATTAATACACAAATTATTATTTATGGAAGTTAAAATATATATTTTTTTTAAAAAGACAAAGAGGTGTTGACAGGTCAAGCCGACTCGTTTTCTAACACACTTAGACCCGAACTCAGATTGACCCATGGCCCAACCCATGCATTTTGTCACTTAGATGAGATATACTTACATGTCCAAGAAGGTTATGATGGTGGTTATGGTGAATGAACCCTCTATTTTTCTTCCCAGTGATAATCTCCAGCACCAAAACACCAAAACTAAATACATCTGATTTTACTGAGAAAACACCATCCACTGCATATTCTGGGGACATGTAACCGCTGCAATAGGAAAATAAATTGTAATTAATAACATCGTGGAAGAACATATTACAAGTGTGACTAACACCACAGTGACAGAAGTATCTAAATTTAATAGAAATGCTCAAAATTATAGTATCGATACAGATAATAAATAATCCCCTACTCCCTCTTCTCTGCAGAGAGAGAGAGAGGAAAGAAGCTTATTAATCAACTTCTACATTTTCATTTGTATCACTGACACTAGAGGTGGCAATTTCCACTTATTTAGCTATTATTAAATAATATATTGTTTGTAATTGTATTTATTATGCGTAAAATGTACTAAAAAGAGTGTTGGGTCAACCCAAACCAGCCGGGCCGGTACTATAAACTACCTGTTTTGACCACCATTACCCAACACACCCACACAGCCCATTTTGCCACTTAAACTGACACAAAATTGAACCGGAAAGAAAAGAGTATGGAGAAACATACTACGTTCCAACCACTTTCATAGTATTTGCTTGAGTCTCATTTCCTATAAAGCTTCTAGCCATGCCAAAATCTGAAATTTTTGGATTCATTTCAAAATCCAGCAAAATATTGCTGGCTTTGAGATCCCTATGAATAATTCTCAATCTTGAATCTTCATGAAGATACTGCAATCCACGCGCGATTCCATTGATAATGTTGAAACGCCCAGGCCAATCAAGTAATTTCTTCCGACTTTCATCTGCCACAAATCATTTTGTATGCATTTAAATTTGACTAACTTGAACTGTCAAATGTATACGAAAAATTGAAATGATATACACAGACATGAGGGGAAAGAAACAAACCAAATATGAAGTAATCGAGGCTTTTATTAGGCATGTATTCATAGATTAACATATTTTCGTCTCCTTGAATACAGCATCCAAGAAGTCTCACAAGATTTCTATGTTGAAGCTTAGATATGCAGATAACCTCGTTTTTAAATTCATCAAGCCCTTGATTAGATGTTTTTGAGAGCCGCTTCACAGCTATTTCTTTTCCATCTTGAAGAACACCCTGAGTTGTATATACCTTCTCGTTATGATGTTTTTATAGAGTAAGCTATAAGTATAAAACTGAATTTATACTAATTCATAATTAACCTCTGTATTTTGAGGTAATATCATCTTTTGGGTTAAGTGAGGTTGAAATTAATGTACTTTATGTCGTTCCTAATTTAGCTCTCTAGCTTTTAAAAACCGCAAACAATATCTTTGAGGGACAACATTACTTTTAATCAAATGTTACAAAAATATTACGCACGAATAAGACAGTCCACTTTATTTCCGTTTTTTACTTTTTAAGGCACTACACTTTATTACTGCCACATTCTAAAAAAGCAAAAATAAGTCAATACACTTTATTTTCATTTTTTATAAGCAGGAGACAAAAATGGAAACGAGCATAAAGAACGCTGCTTTTCTGCAATTATTTATGATGTTTTATAATATTCTAAATCAACCAGAGTCGTTTTTTAAAACATACCTCCTAAATCATTTTATCCGAGGACTCAGATTATTACTATTGTAGAAGAATGTTCAATGTAGTCCATAATTAATTCATAGTCCTTAGGGACTAATTTTAGCCTTTGGATAAATGTCATCAATGGTCCAGATTAAATTTTAAAAATTTGGACTGAGTGGCATTTTCGTAATTTTTCGTAATTCACGTGTGATGCTTTTACAAATCACATGTGATTGTATACTGAATCACCTGTGATTGAATATTAAAATTTCAGGACTATGTTTTTTAAATGGACTTTATTGAACACAACTCTACTATTGTAAAAATATTTTTTTGTTATTAGCATTAACACGTTAACCATTCATTTGAAAAAATGAAATTCAGGAAGAAGTTCCAAGGTCACCCAACCTGTTTTGACCCTTACTAAAAAGGACCCATTTACCCAACTCGCCCGACCCTCCTCATCTTGCCACCTCTAATAAACAGCTATGTAATACTAACCTTGTAAACTGGCCCATAGCCGCCTTCTCCAAGCTTATTGTTAAATGAAAAATTGTGCGTAGCTTTAGCTATTTCTGATAAATTAAACAATGGCAGCTCGAGATCTTCCTTCTGGCTTTCATTTGTGTAAAGTTGGTCAGTGTCGTTTCCCACCTGTTCTTCTACAATGGTAAACAGTCAGGGGATTAAAAACACTCTCTATAACAATCTTTTTTTTGTACTTTTAAACTGTCGGATAAAAAACTGTATACACTAGCTTTAAATTCTTACCCTTTCCCTTCAGCATGTAATTCTTCTTCCATTTTCTCCAAAGAACAAACATCGGGCCCAGGATTATCGGCACCCCGACCGCTAATGCAATGATCAAAGGAATCATTTTCCGTTTCTTCTTACGAGAACCTGAAACACCTTTTATCAGATCAAACACAGTCAGGCCTAAAGTGATTAAACATGTAAGTTATAGTTGGTTAAAAATGAAAATCAGAAAGTTTCGCCAAGTAGCAACATATAACTCCGATACATAGGTTAAAAAGAATAAAACAAGAATCATCGATATATATTAGAAATTTATGACGGAAAGAAAAAACATATTACCATCACTTTGGCTTTTTTTAAAAATATAATTATCTACATTCTCCAACTAACAATTCCAGTTACATATTTTGGAAAGATATATTTGAGTGAATTTTGGAACAAATTCTTGGCAATTTCGACCCATTTGCTTATGATAAGTTGATCTAGGCTATGTTTTATCTTAAACGGGTCAAATACAAAATTTAGCTAAAAGGAAGTCAGGGGGATCTGTTGTCGAAAGTGCATTGTTAATGCTACAAATTCCTAGACTTTTATGAAGATTAAAGATTTAGTTTACTGCGGTAGCAATACTGTATCTTGTAATCATTATTAACTCATCTTTTATGTATAGAAAAAATTCAGGATTGACAAATGTTTGCAGGTCAATCCAGTCCATCATGGAGAGTTTCAACCCATACTAAAATGAGCCGTTTGAAATAGGACAACTTTTAACCTGTTACCCAACACGCCCATCAAGCCACTCAGTTGTTATAAAAAAGCTGAGAATGTGTTAGTGTTTTTGGTAATTAAACCCATTATAAAACACATTAAAGAACAGATAACCAGAAACGGAAAATAGATAAATCTTACCTATATCGGAGAAGGCTAGCCTGATGTAGATCTCAGAAGTAAAAGATGGAGTTTGTTGAATGTCAATTAAATCACCCATCCAAAGCATACATCCGTTCCCACCATTTTTCAATATATTTGCATACGCCATACAAGAACAATTTTTCAAACATAACTTTTCACATTGCATAAGAGTCAAATTTTTGTAAAATAATGCATTCTGCGGGTCTGGCAGTTTAACATTCGTGTGCTTCACAAACCCATCAGTCTTGCAATTTAAAGGTTTCCTCCTCACACACCCCTTTGACCAATTTGCACCATTCCATTCATTTTGATATTTTGGCACGAATTTATCCAAGCACCCACATTTTGGGAAGCTGTTAATGGAACAAGTACCATATGCACCACAAACTAAATCACAACCATCAGCTGGAGGAATGGCAAAATAAACGACCCAATCGTTTACTTGGTCTGCCCACACCCAACGTTGTGCAACTCCAGAGTGATTCATTGTCAATCTTGATATCATTGAGGAGTTTATCATTTTGTAAGTGTAAAACACCTCCTTTTCATTTAAAACCATATCAAATTTATAAATAGCATTTTGTGGTAAGACGGTGATCCCACCAAAATCAATACCGTTCCATGGTTCACTTCGGTATTGAAAAATTTGTCCTTTTTTAATAATTTGATGTGGGTACCCACGAAGATCACATCCGAATGTATAATCACCCAGAGATGGGTCATACTCATTCTTCCATGATGTGAGATAACTCTCGTGTCCGGTTATCAAGTCTTTGCCCATCTTCATACCAGGCAGCATCGTATCACATGGATAATCGAAACCTTGCCACAAGAAATTTAAATTTTCACTTTTATCTCTCACAACAAAATTCCCCGAGTCCAAAAGTTGTGCAACTGGATTTTGGGCAGTTCTGGAAGTATTAGAAGACCATAAGACCGTGTTCTTATCATTTACAATGGTAAGAACCCCTGGTTTTATAACCTTTAACACACCTGAATTGTCAGTAACCGGGCTTTGTCTATTGGCGACCCAAACCACAGTTTTTGACGGTATGTTTTTGTACCATATACCGATATACCTGTTTTTTGAATTCTCGGGGCTGAAGAAACCCATTTCAAAGAGTCCACGAGATGAAACTATTGTATCACCATCTTTCAATGGAGTAACTGAAGTTATTGTGTCACCCAAACCAGATACGATTGGAATTGAAAGAAAAAGATATATGATAAATAAAATGAACCCTTGTTTATCCATGGATCCTGTCTTTAAGAACTACAAATGAGGTTGGAACGAATGAACTCAGTCCTTCCCCTTCTGTGGTCCAAAACAGTTTTTGCTAAGGAAGCTGCATTTTCAATTGAAAAAAAACTAATCACACGACATGCAAACAGTATCACTTTGGTTCTAAGTTAAAGAGCTTCTTTACCTTCTTGTTTTATTCCAAATAAATGTGAAACGAAATTTATAAAAACCAATATTGAAAAAATAAAAGAAACTAATCACAAAACATGCAAACATCACTTTGGTTCTAAGTAAAAGAGGTTTTTTCTTTCTTGTCTTATTCTAAATCAATGAGAAACATAAGCTTACCAATATTGAGAGCTAAGATATAAAGAGTTATAGCTCTTTACAAGTAGAAAAACAAAACAAAAAACTGAAACAATTTTTCTTGTACCTGCATAGATGATGAGAATTGAGACACCAAAGCCGACTGCACAAAACAAACATATGATTTCTGCTTCATCAACTTCATTGCCGAAAAATTCATAAAGGATTAAAAAAAATACAGCAGTTATTTTACTTAAGTAAGCAAAATAAAATAACAGTTGTATAGCAAGTGGTCGTGTTAAGTTGAACCAACATCTTTAGTAGATAAATAAAAAGCCGATCACAAAAGGCAGATGTAGAAAAAAGTGTTTAGTTGTAAGTTAGTGCAAGACTTGTATGCAGAAAGTACATATAATGAGAGGCTTCAATCAAGCAGAGTTTGTTTCTAGACATTTGGAAACCTTATGTTCCCTCAGCCCCATAAAGATTGCAAGCTGGTACTAGCTAGATAAATGTAGTTAATGATAAATAATTAAGAGAAATCTTGAACAAAATATGTTGGGTTTTGGGTCATGGATCGGATCCAGGTCCACCCATAGGAAATGTCCAAAACCTGGACTCAGTTAGCAATGGGTTAAGTAACTGTCTCTATTGCAGTTTATGGTTATTTATTTCAGTTCAGTTACTGTCAGTTGACAATTTTCTTCATCCAAGTATTGCCAACATAGACTTGTCTTCCTAAACATTTTGAAAGTGACAAAATTTTGCATATTTTGGTGTAGAAAGGATTAGATATACGTTCAATTGTGCATGTAAGTTAGAGTGCCAAAACTGCACTTTGTGTGATTAAATCTTAAGTGAAGCAGAACTGACAGTGAATACTACAATTCAATGCAATTTCTTGAGGATTTAAGCTATAATTGGGAGCTTTTCTTATCAGAAATAAAAGTTTTGACCCAGGCAGTTTCTTGCTTTTTTTCATTTCACCAGAAATGTAAGTAAGTACATTATGTTGTTTAGATTTGATTTAACAAATTAATAGATAATTTGATAAAATGACCGAAAAGGATTTGTCGTGAAAAAAGTAGAGACCGCGTGACATGGAAATAAAGGACTCTCAAATTGCATTAACAAGGGACAGTTAAGTAATTTAAAACTACCCTGCGATAATTTGTTTTCTTGCCTTTGGTAACATTGAAACTAATTATTCAAACTGATCTTTAGAGCCACGAATAAATAAATAAATAAATAAATATTTAAAAGCACAGAATCCATTCGTCCAAACATTAAAAACTAATTTACGCAATACGCTATCATCCCAGACAGCTTTGAGATAGGCGGAGTTGGGATGGAAATCATCGACTTAAACCCTTTCAAATGATAACTTGCTATAGGATAAAATAATATTTATATTACTATAATCCTATTATCTTGTAATCTTTAAAAGAAAAGTGGATATTCTTTTTTTGCGCATGGACTTGCAAATGTGGATATGTTCACCAAACCATGTAAGATATTGTGGTTTGTTTGTGTTCAATTGACTGTGGTTGGATCTTATTGTTGCAACATTGTTAAGGAGGTGTTTGTGATTGCTTGCTAAAACACTTATGCTTATAAGCAAAAGCAGATGAACTGCTTACTGAAAACAACTTAATCCATTGAACATTTAAATTTTAAGCCATCAAGAATAATCAGCTTAAATAAGCAATCTCAATCTGCTTACTGAAAACAGCCTATTCATCCCAAAATCCAAATAAGCAGACCTCATACAATCACTCAAGAGTGCTTATGTTTAATAAAAAAAACACAATAAGCACATAAGCTGTTCAAACAAGCCATCCTAAAAGCTAACTAAGCCTTTTTACTTCAACACAAACAACCCTATTCTACACTTCATAGTCAAAACGTCAACGACCCTTTTCAATACATAAATGATTGCAATTGTTATGACATGGACATAATGAATTTCACCAGTCTTTAGGACAGATTACAGTCATATTAAGCTATAAAAGAGATTCAGTAATAATACCAATGAAGAGCTAAAAAGCTATTAACATCTTACTTGAAATTAGCAAAAAAAGAAAAGAAATTTCAAAATGCGTATTGTCGATTCAAATTACTTTTTAATTCCAGAAACTTCTATCATCTTTGACAATTTTAAACAGCGTACCGAAAAATATGAGGATGAGATCGTAATCGAAAAAAGATTTGAAGATAATCGGTCTTGATACGATGTTTCCTCCACGGAATCGGGAATTTCATCTTCCTAAGCTCTGATTTGAAATAGGGATTCCCGTTCATCATATTCCACGCGAAAACCCTCGAATCAATGGTTTAATCCTGTATGAGACAGGTTAAAGTTGTTGAAAATTCAGGGAATCTTGAGCTTCGGGATCTCGCAGGCATTCCATATCATTATCACGTGCGTACGAAATCCTTAGTATTAGAGAACAAATTGAAGAACTTTCGAAGTTCGAGCATGGCAAAGAATAAAGAGCTTCGTTCTACTGTTTTACATAGAAACGATTGTTAACACAATATTTTTTTACATATGCGTTTCGATCATTTACTTATTTCTTGAGTTTCTATTTGCACATATTTTTTTTCCATTTTTTTATCTAGACAAACTTCTTGAAATCATATATAACTTTGCATAAATTCTTACTATATTGTTCTCGAGTTTTTAAATGAATCAGAGGAAAGGGAAGGAGAGAAAAGGAAGGAAAGGATGAAAATCCCAATTATTCCAAAAGTAGGATAATTGTTTTAAAACATAAAGATATTACATTCTCTCTATTCTCCTCCCTTTTTCTCCTTAAAAAAACTCAAGAACACACAACCTTGATGGTTTTCTTTCTTTCCCCTCCCTTTCCTTTCAAAAATCAACTCGAGAACACACAACCTTTAAGTGTATGTTTAGCATAACTAGTTAGAAGCTGGAGCTAGAGCTTTTAGAAGCTAGAGTTTGAGCTTTTTATTTAGAGCTGGAGTTTTATTTGTACGAAAGTGTTTAACAAAACTATTCGCTGTCACCGTATTATATAAATATCATACTCCCTACGTCTTGTAAACGGGCATGTTAACAATTACAAATTATTCGTTACCGCGGCATTACGCGGGTATCATGCTAGCTATATTAATTAAGTTAGGTATAATAAAATTAAGGACTTTGAAGAGTTGCTAAATGTGGGAATGAAGATGAGGAAGATATGTGGAAATGAACATTTATAAAAGTTAATAAAATGTGTTAAAAGAAAAATGAAAGTGAGTTTAACTAATGAATGTGAGCTCGGAAGACGTTTACACGAGAAAATAAAAATGTACGCCGAAGCTGATGATGCCAATCACCCTGATATGAGGAGTTTGACGATGATGAAGGGTTCGTCTTACAGAATCCACCAAATAGAGTCTAGCAACCTCACAGTGGAGGAGGAGACTGTTCATAAGCGTGTAAACCAAGATGCTAACCGTGATTAGAGGAGACTTTACTATTAATGAGCAGGTAAAGCCGACTCTTAATCGAATTGAGACTACTATTGTACGACCCACCATTGGAATGAGGAATTTTGAACTAAAGACTAGCATGATCTCATTGATTCAGAAGCAATAAAACGCCAATAAACCAATATTTAACAATAGCTTTTTATTATGGCTCTGATATCATGTTGAAATCAGAGAGTAAATGCGTAGAATATTATTAGTGAATAGTGATCAAAAAGTACTATCAAAATACAAAGAGAAACATGATATCTTACTCCTTTATAATACATTTACAACCTTAAAAACTCTTAATTTTAAGTA
>JAUEJL010102346.1:0-13154 GCA_032274825.1 Drosophyllum lusitanicum
CCCCCTCCCCCCCGACTCGGTTCGCCTAAAGTCGATTTTGGTTATTTTTCGAGTCGGTCTCGAGTAGCTTGCGAGCTGTCTCGACTCGATTACACCCCTAGTTTAGTTAATGGTCTTGACATGCATATTTTTTAGCAAGTTCTACAATCAAAGCAGCAATCAGCATATATGTGGGCAATTCCATGAGCTAATCATATAAGAAATGGTTGAAGTGTTTTCTTAGAAAAATAATTTGGTAAAGTTGGGGGTTTCGGAAAATAGGGAAGTTTGGAAAAATGTGAATTAAGTAAGGAAGATTTTTGTTTTCTTGAAAAAATATACAAGTGAACAAGTTTTCTAGTTTTCAATTTTCTTAAAAAAGTTTCTAAAAAAATAAAAGTTTTTTCTGAAAGTAAACCGGGTCTCTAACAAAGCCTCTACTTACGGTATTAGAAATCATAATGGTTTATGTTTGTATTAGAATAGCTAAACTAGTAAAATAATGTTTAAATATAATCTAATTAATCAAGATAAATATTTGTATTATCTAAATCAATCCAATTTAGATAAAAAAGAATATTCAAAATACCGAATTATATATATATATATATATATTTGTAATTAATTAAATTTGGAAAATTAAAATAAATAAATCCTTATCCAAAATACATATTTATCCAATAAATAATGTATTTTTGGTTTTTATATATTTTTACTTAAAAATAAATATTTTCTAAATATATGTTTCGCTTTTTAATCAACAAATTGAATTCCGAAACTAGTTGATCAATTATCTAAATATAAATATAAATAAATAAATATAATAAATAATAAATATAAATAAAAGACTAATTTGGATAGTCTCTATTAGACAATCTTAATTGTATGTTGTGGTAAAATTAAATTTCATCTATTAATTTAAATTGAACATTCAATATGATTTTAACTTTTAGAAGTCAAAGTTTTTTAATGTGAATCAATATTATTATATATAATTTCATATATACCCTTATTAAACCTTATAATATATTATTTGGTAAAATACGCAAAAATACAATAAACTTTGTCAATATTATCATTGTATGTAGCCAACTTTATTTTGTATCTATAAATACAAACAACTTATCAATTTGGTTTATTGTATACAATGAACCTCCTATTACAGGTTAACAGCAGGTTTTACCCTCTTTTTAATATTTGTATATTTTTTTTAGTTAAAAAATCTATGAATGTTCTTTCCCCTTTATAGCTTTATCACTCATACTCTATGAATGTTCTTCCAATGCTATAATCGACTTGCTCAGATCTTTATCTGGTTTGAGATTTCATAAGTTCATCTCCTTTGAGATCTAGGTTCGATTTATTTAGGGTTTTCGTAATCATCTTTTGGATGTTTCTGTTCTGGATTCTTTTCTTTTGGGTTTACACATTGCCTTTAGATCAAGGACTTAGGGTTTTTAAATCTACAGAATAGGTTGATGAACATATCAGCTTCGAGGGTTTCATCAGGTTCGTGGGTTTGGAGTTTTTTAGGTCTAGATTTGAGGATGAACAAATCAGCTTCTACAGTTTTATCTTCATCTTTCCCGTTCCGATGGTTTGCTTTTTGTTCAAGACCCTTGTTCAAATAAACAGAATCGCTCAAATCTGTAATTTTGATATTCAATCTCTGTGCATATTTCAGGTCTTCAAGTTTATGAACTTATTCCATTGTGTTCTTGGTTCCATCTGTTCAATTTTCGTTTTATAAATCATACGAGAAGAACATTAGTTCAGATCTGTGATTGATTTCCAAGAGGCTATTATTCATTGATTTCTAGGTCTGTGTTTGATTTCATATGGTTTTATGTGTACAATTTCATGTTGTGTGATTTTAGATCATTAGTTCCTTTTTTAAGATTTCAATATATTTTTATGTTTTTGCTTTAAAAATGAAGAACATGATGATGAACCTTGAAGAATGCCAAGAAGATGTGAATTTGCTAATTAAAAAAATTAAAATTCACGGAAAAAACCGGTAACCTGATAATTAAGTCACCGATTGCATACAATATACTAAAAATGAAAGTTGATGGTATTTTTAGGTACAAAATGAAGTGGGTTATATACAATGGCAATTTAGGCATAGTTTGTTGTATTTTTCGTGCATTTTGCCCTATATTATTTTTCTATCCTAATTTATAAATATCAAATATATCTCTTATAACATTTCAAAATATTTTATTTAGCAAAATTCTTAGTTTTATCGTTTTAAAATATTTTATAATCATTTTAATTTTTTAAATATAACCAATAAATATTTGACATTATTGCTTAAATTTAACGATATTGATCGATAACTTGTACAAGAAATACAATCATGTCTCTTCGTATTATAATACCGCATTTTTGTCATCACGACTGTCGACTCGCGTCGACGCTTCCATTGCTGGTCTCGATGTTGACGGTTGCTTGTCGTCATTTTTTTAAACTTTCATTTCTTTCACGTTTTATAATTATTTAATATTTTTCATTAATGTTTAGCATTTATTATTTTTTTTAAACTAACCCATATATCACAGAGCATTTAATCTAGTTTACATATATAGTTTTCTCTGTATAAATACATATAATTAATTATTTTATTGTCCATCAAATAAAATAACATTAATTGAATAATCACTTTATTAATAATTCCAATATTATTAATACTAGTTAAAACTCTTTTTTACTTGGTTTAATTGTTTTATAATTACTTTACGAAATAAATTATCTTTAAATCTCTCTCAAGTCAAGGTTCCATACTGCTCTATTAAGGCGCTTACAGGTGTGGTTCTTGAGTGTGTTAGAGTATTGGTAACCCTCACACTCACCATACCGCCACATTAGTTTTTTTCTCTCACCACTTAATCTACCACTCAATCCCATAGTGATAACTCCTCACCCCATTAAATTATGGGACACACTTAAAATATCTATTAACCAATCAAAAATCAATTAAATAGGAAAAAAATGAGAGATAAATTAAGTGTGGGCCCATTTTAACCTCCCATACTCCCACCACCTAGTGTGGTATGCACCCCCTAAACATATTGACCACTCGGCCATGGTATGAAAAACATGACACCCATTTCCACCCCCTCGCACCCCATACCTCATCCCCTTCCCACGCCACTTACTCTTATGACATAATAATGCGCTTGATTATGCACACGTATAGCGGTTGCTAGACTTCATACTAAAATTTTTAAGAAATAGATTGTTCATTTAGCATTGTTCTACTTATTTCTTGAGGTGTTCTATTTTTTTTTCTTTAGATTGAAGTGTCCTAGGTGTAGAAGATTATGAGAAACCCCATCTTTATAACAAAATGCTCCAAGTCATGCTTTGTTATCAAATTCTCTCCTATGGTCGATATAAATTTTAGGATTTGTTCGAATTCATAAAACTTTTATATATAGCAACGGAAGCATAAACGACATATTAAACTATTTAATATCCATTTGCGCGTATGAAAGAAAAAAAAACAAAACGGCCATAGGGTGTTCAACTACAACCTTTATAGTGTATGCCCAACGTTGGTGAAAATGTAGGTCAACTAGGAACCAAGAAAAGACTTCGTCCAAGGTATCTAAACAAGCAAATCACTCCAACACTCATGGCTTGCTAATTCCTCTAAACCTTTGCATTCTTGAAACTTGTAGCAACTTAAGAACACTTTCTCAATTCTATAAGAAGTGAACTACTTACATATACAAATGACTAAGTTGTAGGTTACCAAAGATCAAGTAGAACACCAAGAACAACTAGTGTTATCATGTTCTAACTTGAAGGAAGAAAAACACCAAGAACAAGGAGAGAATAGAGATTTTCAAGTGGATGAACAAGGGACCAACTTGTCACCCTTGCATGCTACACTTAACACCAGACTAACACAAAATGAGGCTCGCCAAGTCCATTTCTCTACCAAGAATGCAAGGGGAATGTCTCCTTTAGTCCTTGCTTGTTCCGTACTCCAAACCATGCGTAAGTGTAAAACCTTCACAAGCCTATGAATACAAACTTCGACAACTCTATTTTAACCTTAATATTATATGTGTCGAATCTTTTTCTTAGAATGAAAAAAACCAAATTGTAAAAACCGATCAAACCAAATTGTAATTTAGTTGATTTGGTTGGGATCTTAATATTGTTTGGAAGGATGGGATTGTACGTTTTGAAACCAAAATTCAAGTACACCCCTACTTGTATCTAATGTCCTCATTGACTTTTTAACATGTCCACCAGTTCTTGATGAATGATTAAAAAAACCTACTTTTAAGTTTTAACCAATTTGGCTATTGCCTAATAGATTTTACCACTTCTATCAATGTGCATTTGTTTTTGACAACATAGAAAAACCTCACAGTGACACAAAATAAAGATGAAAATCATAATCACACCTTAAACAATTAATAAAGTAACACTACATTGTTGAAGCAAAACATGGAACTCCAAGAGAGAATTTCATGGGTCAAATAGAGTTATTAAGTGTTAGTTAATAGCCAGAAAATGAAAATCACTTTTTTCACCTTTCAAGCACTGACCTCAACTCCAAAAATGATGAACATATGTTTTCAAGATCTTTAACCAACTTCTCTGACAACAATCCTCTTGTCTCTTCCACTAGATCACTCATTTTCTGCATATTCTTACTTCTTTCTTCTTGTAACTCCTCTTCTTTTTTCATCTCCAAATCCATTTCTTCTCTCAAAATCTTCACCTCTTCTTCCTTCAATTTAACTTCAAACAAAGATTCATGATATTCAATCAACAGATTGTCAAATTCATTTTTTCCGGTTTCTTTCATTTCCAATACCGCCTCTTTTTCTTGAACAATGCTTTGAAGCTTGTTTTCCATCTCCTCCATTGACTTTGTGCATTTCTTGGTCTCGAATTCAGCCGCTTGCACTTCTTGATCCAAATCATGTAACTTTCTGCTAAGTTTTTCAGATTCTATTTTCATGTTCTTGAGTTTTCCGATTTCAAGATTCATTTCATGTTGTAGCTTTGTTTTTTCTTCTTCGGATTTCAGTAATTCGGTTGCTTTGCCACTTAGTTGCCACTCGACATTGTCAATGGCAAGAAGAACTGTGTCCTTTTCACGTTTCTTGTACTCTTCTACTTTAAGATTCAAAGTTTCTATTTTGTTCTTTAACTCCAATTCAGATTGCTTAATTTTTATCTGCCCTTGTTCAGTTTCCTGCTTGATGGTCAAAATACGGGAAAGCTCTGTTTTCTTTGACTTTAGTTGGGATGATGCAGCATGTTTTCTAGCCCTGGCTTGAGCTTCAAGTTGTTGGAAGTAACCCAGTGATGAAGAGAAGTTTGACATGGAGTATCTTAAAGCCGTCAGCTTTCTTTCGAGCGTGTTTTCTTGTTCTTTTAAATCAGAAATAAGGAGATTTGTGGATGTGTAATCATTCTGTTTGACTGAAAGACTATCTTTGCCTTGTTGTATGTTTTTTGAAAGCCTGTTAATGTTGATAATTCCATTTTCAAGTGACTTCACTAATCCTACACTCTCAGAAGACTTTGAAAGCATTTCCTGGGTCTTTTCCAACTTCTCTGACAGATTATTTACATTCTCATCACAAAAACCGAACTTACCAAATTTAACCTCCATGGAAGTGGTTGAAGGTTCATCTGGATCAAGAAATTCGCTTGTTCTTGGACTCGAGCATTGACTTTCTTCTTCCTGCACGTCGACTTCAACTAAATTATCACCATCAAGTACATCAACCATCTGGATTTCACCCCCTTCATGAACTCGGGTTTTAGAGAGAAGTTTTTTCAACTCATCTCTTTCTTGCATCGCCTTTTCATACAATCCTAGTAATTTATCGTTCTCTTCATGCATTTCCATTAACTGATGCTCTAAATTCTCTTTTTGTCTTTTTATTTCAACTTCCTTTTGAGCAAAGTCAGTTCGGTCAACATTGTCCTTTTGATTTTCTTCCGCTCTACTAATATTCTGTTGACCTTCTGCAACTGCCCGTTCATAAAGCTCAATGAGTTTATTGTTGTCATCAATTAACATCTTGAGCTTTATTCTCAATTCATCATTTTCTTTAGACAAAATAATAGCAGTTTCATGAGCTTCTGCTTCTCTTTGACTTGCAGCTGCAATTGCGTCAACCATGGTTTGTAGCTCTCTTTGATCACTTACAGTAACATTTGGTGTGGTTACTAACGGGAACTCAAATTGTGTTTTCTCAATGTTGCAAGGCGTTACAGGGTCCTGTAATAATACCAAACCATATTATTATGCATTTTATATTAAGATCTCGTTTTTAGCTAAACTAGTCCATATTTCCATTTAGAGGTGGCAAAATGAGTGGGTTCGGTAACTGGTCATGCCTGTTTGACCAATACACGTTTTTTTGACCATTTCCAATAAATTGTTATGTGTTAATTATGATTAAAACAATAGTATTATAGCAATAATAATCTAAATCTTTGACTGAAAATACTTTAGGAATAGGAATAACCTTAAGGCTAAAAAAGTCACCATCTTTTTGACTGTCCATCATCATGTCGAAACTTGGCTCCTGGTTTTAGATATAAAAATGATGATATTACAATTTTACAATATTGAGAGATTAGCAGATTATGTTGCTGAAGGAAAAACAAACCGTATCATAAAATTTCTTGGGACATAAAATATACCTTAACACGTGAAGGCTCTGATTCATGCATAAGTTTCCAGTCAAGCGCTTCCAGCAACTGCATATCATGCAATTGGCATTAGAGAAGAGTGAAGAAAAATGAAATAAAAAAATCAAATGCTAGTAGACCTTATTCTCGAGTATCATGATCTGTTCATTCATCCGTTCTTGCTCCCCTTCCTCATAAAATGATTTCAATCTGTATCTCGAAAGATGAACATGGAAGAGGTAATTTACAACCATTTTTTATTAAGAGAAGAATTATTGTAAAGCAACCAAAGAAAACATGCCTTCTGATCTCTTCTTTTAATCGCAAGTTTTCCATTGCAAATCTTGTGACTTCTTGGTTTCTATCAACTTGGGAGCGTAGGACTTCTAGTTCCTTTAAATGTTCTTCCTTTTCTTTTAGCAAGTGTTGCTCAGCAGATATTTTACCAGATGCAACACCCTCTAACCTCTTTATTGCAGCCTCACGAAACCTTAATCTCATTTTCAAGCCCTGTATCTCATCTTCCCTTTGTTTTGCCTACTCTTTTTAAAATGAAAACGATTAGGCGTGACGAAATAAACAGTCATCTGATTGGTAACAGGTCAAAGGGTGATTTTTGGTACAGGTCAAAACATTTTTTCTCCAGGATGTTTTTCTTTAGGTTAATTCTTTTTTATTTACATGGTCCGTAAAAGATAAAAATAACATGAACAGAATTATTCATAAGCAAATGGGCCACCTTAGGCTAAATCAGATTCTTGTAGTTACATACCAATTGCAAAGCAGCCTGAGTTTCAGCAGTTAGTGTCTGCAAAGTAATGTCTTTATCCTTTTCCCTCCTAAAAGCACCAACAAGGGCAACCTCATACTCTTTTTTCTGCAATTACAACCAAAAATAAAATAGATTAATATACAATGTATGGTCCTGGGGTTACAGTTGCATTTTCTAATATTGGTCGATTGAACCAAAATGTAACATGTTTTCACCTTTCTTCCATTGTATGCTAACATTCTTTGCTTTCAACCATTATATGTGAGATACATTTTCGTGCAATTATATGGAACATTGTTACATTGTAAGTTACATACACCCGAAAAAGGTGAAAGTATGCTATATTTTGGTGCAAGTTACTCTAATATTTTCGAAAATAGCTATTCTTACAAAATATAGCTTTGCATTTCAAGAGGAGCAATAGTTTAGTTGCAACAAATTGGAGGACGATTATTTATACTTTTCACCACTTTATTTTCTTAACATCATTATCTGTAAAAATAAATAAAAAACAATGATAAGTACCTGTGACATTCTTTTAACAGCAGTAACTGGACTAAATGATCCATGAATCCCTTCCCACTTAAAGGATCCTGGAGATCCAGGAAAAGACACAGTCCAAGCATCGTCCCCATTGTTGTCAGTTCCCCCATTAATCACGTTTTGCAAACGAGATACTTCTTTCTGATAATCAGAATATATTCAATTAGTCAATAAGATAAATATGAAGTATTAAGCTTCCTTATTTGGTTACGTTGAAACTAACTTCTCAACAAACAATACTAAAAGATAAGGTAAAACCTTCAATTGTTGAATCTGCATCCTCATAGCAAGAACATCTCCAGAAGCATCTTCATTTATGGTAGCCTGAGGACATCATTTACAAGCACTCCAAATGTCAATTAACACATGAAAAAGATATGACAGATAAACAATATTGTTACATTAGTTTCACCTCATTTAATTATTTGAACTAGAATATACAGTAACAAAAAGTCCAACATGATTAATGAAGCTAGTTACTAAATACTGACAATAATGGAAAACGGACATACATGATTTTTAATGAACTTTGCACGTTGAGCAAACTTGAGTGTGCTTAATGTCTCCAATGAATTGCTGCAGTGACATACAAAAGTTACTCCACACAGGTACTTGATACAAAGATATTTTACTGGAAGCAGAAAATTATCTATAACTTTTTAAGGGTGTAAATATTTCCAATAGCTAGCGATATTTAGCATCTAACAACTTCGAGTTTTCACCATTGTGCCTGATTTGCTTTTGTGGCATTTCTCTTTTAAAAGTCATCACTTTATAAACATTATTACAAAAGGTTATCCCATTCGGTTGAAACAAAATCATCTGGAATGATTTATGGTTATTGGTTAATTAGGTGATGCACTTGAGCTGAATTATCAGTTCATTCTCAAGAAACTGTTCTAAAGTCTAAACCATTAAGAGGGATTATGTAAACCCAGAGTTTCTAGAGATGCACTCACCAAGTGGAAGGACTGATATTTGCAATTATTGTAGTTTTTGAATTTCCTCCCAGGGAGTCCTGAAATTCATTTGACCTATTGTATTAGTATTTAAAGCCAAGCCCAGTGAAAACAAATTTTGCAAAAGGAAAAGAAAAAAAGACTGAACATTAAGAGAAGTATCTCATATCCGATGAATAAGATCAAGGTTCTATTGACAAAAGCATTAACAATGTAGAAATTTTCACCAATTGACATTAATATGTTCAAGAAGCAGAAAACACCTGAAGTAAAAATGTAAGCTTGGAATCTCGATACGGGACATGAAGAGACTTCCCATTTGATACGTTGACAAGATTCATGATAACAAGTCTGCATATGTGGAGGCATGTTTAGTAGCCATCAATAGAAGAAACATTTAAGTTAAAAGTATAGTTAATTTAAAAAAAACAATATTTCATCAACTCAAAGATGTGCATGATAGTCATAGAAAGCACGAATCGAATACCCTAGAGTTGAAAGTGATTTATTTATATTGGTGGCTTCTTTTAAACGCTCTCCTTCAGCCCCAGAACTTTTCTGCCTGCATCATGAAAATATATTTCAGCAAATATTTATTCATTTTCTTAAATTTCTTGAAAGGATATTATATGTTTTTATTTTTATTCTACCTCTCAGAGCCTGCCAAATCCACAAGATTAAGTCGGGCAAACCTATGATGTGTCACACCTTGAGAGACCCACTATATGCCCAAAAAAATACCTTGGTTACAAATGAATGAAAAAAAAGAAAAAAAAAGCTTCACAGTTCGTTATCATATTGATACAGAATAAATGCTCACTCACTTTACTTTCAATTATGCATGTAAACACGCTATGAGAGCGACTGCTTGCATGATTCATGTTTGTGGAGGCAACTTTTCTGTTTGATGCACCCTGAAATGCATTTAAAGTTAAACTTGCAAACGACAACACGGATGTGTTCATTAAACTGGATTGGTGTGTTCATATTTATTTAATATTTATCTACAAACAAGTGATTCTATCCCAACTTATGATTACAAATATTAAGTATTTATGTTGAGAACATAATGGAATAACTAAGATGCAAGTTAGACAACACCTGAATAAGTTGTTGAATCACATCTCTAGCAGTGGTAACCTCAACCTCCTTCAGATTATCAACATACACCCCCTTCTTAGTGTCCTCTCTTATCTGGAGATATACAAAACGTTATATTTAAGTAAATAACAGGGGGATTTTATGCCAGCCAGAACACATAATTTTAAAACAGATTTTTCATGTCTCCAAAATCTAATAGTTCTTTGCCTCTTCCATAATCATGGGATGTGGTCTAGTAAAATCAATAAAGTAATAGCAATTAAGTGAACTTGAAAGGGAGAGATATAAAAATCATGAGAAATTGTGACCTGTAAATTGGTGGATGATGGATCTAAAAGGTCGAGTATTTGCTCATTGTATATCTCTAAAAACGAGCATTTACAAGTATATTGTATTTTTTCTTCCCTTCGAGCCTCCCTATCCTGCAGATACTCAATTGGACACATAAAGCACATTAGATTATGAACAAGTATGGTTATAAGGAGGTCTAGAATGAAATTAGAATAACCTACTCAGTTTTATGTTTACGATTTGTATCATACAACTGAAGGGTGCATACAAAAGCCTCTATGGAAGTTTGTAATAATTAGAGATTAAAAAAGAACACATGGAAGATAGTTGGATGAGTCTATAGTAAATAGATGCAAAGTAAAATAATTACCTTTTGAATTCGTGTAAAAAGATACTCAAAGACCCTGGGTGTCATCCCTGAATTGACACTATGCCTTCGAGAACCACCATCAATGTCCCCAAGCATTGTGTGGGTCTTTCCACTACCCGTCTGCACTTAAACAGTTAGTGTCACAAAGAACTAAGCTTGGTCACCAAGAACTTTGCTAAAAGAATACTCCATGTTGTAACACACACATACAGGACTAGAATGTAGGCAAACTCACTTGTCCATAAGCAAACATGCAGCTGTTGTAGCCTCCCATGCAGTTTTCCACCATTGGTATTCCAGCAGCTTTGAATAGCATCTCCTGCAATATTAGCGATCAATTAAAGAAACTTGGAAATCTTATTATACTTGAAAGAACTGAAATTTACCTGGGTCACATGTTCATCAGCAACATGATCAAAGGTAAAGCGTGCTTCTGGGGGCCCAATCCATGTTATTGTCTGACTACTGTCCTGCTTCACACATCTACTTGGACCTTGAACAGCTATCTCAGAATTACTAAGAGGTCTAACTCTTATGATGACCTGCATTCAGTAACATTGTAGGGGGAAAACTACTTATTATTCTAAAAGTTTTTTTCTAATTTTTAACTGAACAGCTTATTAAATTCCAGGTTGTCTACTTGTCTTGGATAAAAGAAAGACAAAAAAAAAGTCAAAGTATTTGCGCTTTGAGATCAAATAAGCTCACAAAAACGCTAAAAGAAGGTTAATGAGCAGCATAGTTTTTCAATTTATCAATAATAGCTTAGACTGAAATCAGGAGAGAATTTGAAATTTCCTCAAGCCAAAGCTTACGTGCATTTTTAGATCAGGTAAACTTATAAATAAGCTAAAAAAGCAATTGATAATCGGTAAAAATTATCAAACAACATTTAGAATAGCTTATATTGAAACCTTATGAAGAACCTTAAAGTTCCTACTAGCCTCTTCATACATCAATTTAATTCGTAAAATCAAAGCCCTAAAGCATTGAATAGTACCTGAACATTTTGATCTTTCCAGAAGGAAGGATCATCTCGGAACTCAAAACTATCATTTAGATTAACCGCAAGCGACGAATAATCCCCTCCATTTCTGAAACTCGAAACGGCTGAGGAATTGAAAGGGGTTTCTTTCCTTACTGACTTTAGAAGATCCGGTGTGCACCTAACGGATGGTTGCGCCGACTCCGACGGACGGCAATGTTCTTGGTAGCCAAATCTAGTCTTGAAGTCACTCGGAGTCTCGGAAATGTGCGGCATTGTAGCTGATGATTGAGAGAGAGAGAGAGAGAGAGAGAGAGGGAGAGAGATTTGGGTTTGGATTCAAATTGGATTGTAGTTGCAGAACGTTTGGGGTTTAAAGATTTGAAAATTTTGAAATGCAGAGGCCGCGTTTGGTTTGAATGATTCAATATCCAAAGTATATGTTTTAGTCCCTAGACTCTTTGTTATAATCAATTTCTACCCTTCGCTTTTTTTTTTTTGAAAAAGGAATAATTTGATATTCGAATCGTGGTTTTGAAAACCGGACTACATCAATAGAAGTTCACTAGTATAGCACTATAGCATATCATAATTATTTTTAAAACTAGAAAAGCATTAAAAAAAGTATATAACATCCCGATTTTGAGATAATGTCACTTTAAGCTAATGACATGGTTCTGGTATTTATTAAGATTTGTATTTGGTTTTAAGAAAATAATTAATAATTATTTGGTTAATAACCCGAATTTTAAAAATAATGAGGTGTTTTGTAGACTCAGTAAAGTATGTAATTTTTTTAGTTATATGAAGTCTTTATGAAAATTATGGTTGATTATATTTTATGATGATTTTATTTGAACTTATTGTGTTATTGTAAATTGATATTAAATTGGGGCTCTAGAACAAGTTTGTAGGCACGAGGTACAAATGGCTAATGCATTATCATGTTAATAAGATTCAGATTTTAATGGTTATTGCACTTAGTATAATTACCTTACGCACACTTGTTGGTCTAGGTGTGTAATTATCAAAGATTATAGGGGCAAATGTATAAATTAATTCACCAAATAATAAAAAAGTACTAATAAGGTTTGGCATCCTCGAGAACTTGTGTCTTAGCTTCTACCATCGACAGATACGAGAAAAAGATAGATATCTTGATGATTTTTGGGTATTCAAGTTGTATGTGAGTTTTAGAGCTTAAATATTGAAAATTGAAGCTAACATAGTGTTCCTATGGTGTACTTCTTCACTCATATCTATAAGGAGTTTGATTCTAAATTTCAAGTAAGTGTAATTAACCTACATTTGAATATATTGCTACAAGTTTGATGATTTACTGAGACCCTGTAACACCCCGATTTCGAGAACCAAATTTTTCTTTTTAAAACATTAACTCTGGTTTCTTTTAAAATACGCAGCGGAATAAAAACACGTGACTAATATTTTACAACCAAAAGTAGTCACAAACAACGTTTG
>JAUEJL010102357.1:0-13151 GCA_032274825.1 Drosophyllum lusitanicum
CCATAATCTTTACCATCCGCGATTAACGTCCACTCACCTCGTATTCAACGCGAACTCAGATATCTAATATCACTGAGCCTTGGGATTGCCTGAAAACACAGCAATCACGAAATCAGTCTCGAACGTATAAATATATATCTATCCACATATATTTATATCTCAATTACGTGTAAACAACTTAATATAATCATATAAATGATAAACCAACATATCCCAAACAACCGCGAATCAAAACTACGAAATCCTCCTGAAATAGCCCGGTCGCGCCGCGACCTGAATATGCGTCGCGCCGCGACGATGTCGGATTTGGAAATCCGGACTACAAGTGTCGGATTTAGACCCCGGATTTGGGTTTCTCGGATTTGGGCATCGGATTTTGAGTGTCGGTTTTCAAACAATCGGATTCTACGGGTCGGATTTGCAACTAACGGATTTCATGGAACCGGATTTTGAGTTTGGCGGATTCCGACAAGGTCGCGCCGCGACCTTCAAACGTCGCGCCGCGATCTTCAATTTTCTGCAAATCTTCTTCTTCTTCCACTCGATTTCAGCCAACCCAAACTCATCATATCCATTCCTAACATCATATTTCTTGAAGCAAAACACTTATAACTTCATATAACATGTATACAAACATCATAAACACCTTAGAATTCATTACAACATCAAATCATGCAAAACCCATTTGTCAACTTTGAGCTTCAAGCTCCATTAATGGTGGTTCTTCATATAGTCATGTATTTTAACAAATAAACACATCAAGATGCATAATACCATGCTAGAATCATATACTAACCTTTAGTTTGAATTAATAACCTCAAATCCTACACCTTGAATCTTCAAGTTTATCAACTTTTTGAGAGCTTCTCCTAAACACACACAAACACCTATTACACCTTTGAAGAAATGGGCAGGTGGTCAACAAGACCACGTATACATACACCTTTTTCCTTTCTTCTTATCCAATACCTACCCACATACATACATGCACACATACAACATACATGCATACATAACTTAATCCCTTTTTCTTTCAACTTTCCAGTAACACACACACACAGATATATATATATATATATGTATATATATATATATGTATTTATTTTTACACATATAAATATTTTAAGTTAATTACTTAATTCAATTAACCCTGAATAACCACTTAACAAAATTAAACACAAATAATCACATAATTAACAAAGCAAATCACGTACCGCTAACCCGCTAACGACTAGCTCGGGTTTACGGGTGTTACATATATAGGGGAGGGTTCATTTAAAAGCCATTATTATTGTGATAACAGCGAGAACCAATCTTAGCCGTTCAATTGTTAAGTGGAATTCATGGATGAAGCGCGTGGGGAATTGAGTGTGGCAAGGTGCATTTAAGGAATTAATGGGCGGGCAATCCAATTGAAGGAGGAGGAATTAGACGGCTAAGATTGGTTCTCGCGGTTCTCGCAATAAAAACGGTTCTCAAATGAACTTTTCACTAAATCACTATATGTATTGGACCAATATAAGCGTATGTGGCATAATCACTTTAATGTATGTATGTGTGTATCAGAACATTATTAAAATGATCAAATTTTCCTATGTATCTTCATAAAAAATCTGGATCCGAATATATTACAACTATCGTGTGTGTATACTGACGATTTAATATAATAGGAACTCCTCGTTATCTTCATAAGACAATCGAGTACTTGAAAGATATATTTGAAATAAAATATATCGGAAACACAAAACATGCCTTGTGTTACAAACTGAACACATTAAGGATATAATTCTTGTAGACCAATAAGCATTTATATAACATGAGTTGAATATATTTTATATGGATAAATCATGACAATTGAGTACTCTAATGGTTGTAAGGTCTCTTGACGTTAAGAGCGACCATTTCCGACATTCAAAAGATGATAGTGAGATTGTTGGTCTTAAGGTACCATACCTAAGTGACATCAGGACATTGATTTTTCTCGTTGATCATGTACGACATGATATATCATTTTCTTTGAGTTTGTTGGCAGGATATAGTTTGTGTCCTACGAATTGATACTGGAACGGAATAAAACAGTATTACGATGCCTTAAATTTACCAAGTATACGTTACAAATCCATCAAAAATTAATTTAGTTAGTTTTGTAGATTTTGGGTACATTTTGAATATCCATATTGGTCGGTATTAACCCTTGTATACATACACACAACTGGCCGGGGGCACAATAATTTCATGGAGTTCCATAAAGCGAGCCCACTCCATCCAATCATGCGGTCTTAGCAGTCCGTGAAGCTAGTAGATAATATGTCTGGTTAAAGAATGTGATACAGCACATTTGAGGATACTCTGATGTCTATTCCTAAAATGAGTCACTGAAAACTTGCACGAGGATAATGCAACATGCGTTGTTTAACTTAAGGAATGGTACATTAAAGGTAACATGACCATACACATATTCCTAACATATTGGAAAAAAGTGGTGCTATGATTATTTAACAAGTCCGTTCATGCGAGAATCCAACTGATTTGTTATCAAGTCAATTATGATTTTAACATTCAAGAACATAGGTCATGATATTAAGTTGTGTCGTCTTAAGAACTCAAGTGATGTGATCGTCAAGACTCACGGAGAGAAAATACGTGTTTCTTTATTTTCATTTGGTCATGGTTCCATCTCATTGAGTTTTTCTAACAAAACTTATAATAATACATCTCATATTAAATTAGAGTATTTATGTAGTCTTTTTATTTATTAGGTTTTTGTCTCAATGTGAGTTACCTAGTAAAGTTTTTAAGGTGACATAATACTTCTAAATATTCATATACGGGAGGGTGTTTAAACAATTACATATAAATGTCAATATTCCCTATTATTGGTTAGATGATTTTATGTATCTTTAGAAGATTTGTTGTATAGAGACCAATCCACCTTGCATGTATATATCTAAACATAATATTACACCTTAAAGGATTATGTTTTACACAAGAGGCGGGTGTTCAATAAAGTAATCGAAAAAAAAAACCAATTTTCAAATTTCTTAAGTTTCATCATTCCACCAAGAGTACTTTCAATCCAAAACAGCCGTTACTAGATTTGAACATGTATTTATAACAAAAAATTTAACCAAACCAGTTTTATTATTATTTTTTACGATAAATACACAGATACTAAATCTACCCCTAAACATTTGGTTTTAAATGTTAAGCTCACGTTACAAAAGAGAGAGTTTAAACTTTTATTTTTTAAAAACATCAAGCTCTTATTAGAAAAACGAATTGAAATAGTTTTTTTTAACAAAATAAGAAGTTTTTGATAAAACAAATTAGCAAAATAATAATAAATTAAATGTCTCATGTTAAGGATTTTATTTACATATCATATATATTTTTTCATCTACAATTGCTTAGTAAATCACAACAACACTATCATACATAATATGCAAATGTGTAGGATACAAGGAATGCAAAATATTAATAGCTATATACATATATTTGAAAGTATCGTTTACTAAATAATTCAATAAAAACTTCGCGGTCAAGCTTAAGTCGATTTCAAAATCAGAAACTTTGATTAACTTCAACTAACTTTGCTAATGTTAAACATACAAAAAGCAAAGGACGATTGACGACACACTGTTAGATTCCAAGTTATGTCCATTATATCATTTTGGTAAGTTTTGCTTCTAATTTACGTATTTTAGAAATATAGGGACTAATTGTATACATATGTCTTAGTATATAAATCACTAGCCTTTTAACCCTATTCAAGATTTTAATAATATCAAGTAATTCAGCCGTATACTATTCTCTCTACATACATTGATATAAGGTTCATACGTTCATATTAATTTAATCATTGTATATTTTTGAATTTTTTAAAATTTAATCAAGGCCAAGCCCAAAGATTAAAAAGTCCAAATAGTGCGGGTTCAGCTGAAAAAGGCCCAGGCCCGAAGATCAAAAGGTCCAAATAGTAATTTGGTTCGATTTGATCGGCTCGCCGTTCACGGTTCAAAAAAGCATATTGTCGGATTCGATTACAGGTGGTTAAAAAACAAAAAAGAAGAAATAAAATTGAAAAACAACTCCCGCGAAACTGCCTCAAAATTCCCAAACATTCCCGCCAAAACTCACAAATCTGATACAATTTCGAGCCCTAACCCAGTAAGAACAACTTAAGAATCCACAGGGACCTCAAAGTACTGATAAGTCATCCAAGATCCCAAAAAATCAGCCATGAAAATCAGGTCAATGAAGCTGCGGGAAGCTCACAAGAACAATGGTGTGAACTCCTTCTGTACGATTCTGTGGGACCGCACTGCCGAGCACATCGTTACGGCCTCTTCTTCCGACGCTTCCATTTCAATTCACGATGCTCTCTTACCTTCAAATACACCAAGATTTCTTCGTAATCATAAAGACGGCGTTACCATTTTGGCTCTCAGCCCTAATTCCACATGCCTAGCTTCTGGATCCAATGACCGCTCCGTCAAGCTATACAAGTTTCCTGGTATAACTTGTATTCTCCTGTTTTTTCCTTTATGCATGCTTGTAGATTATCAGGGAACTGGTTATTACTGATTTTCAATATCATGACAATTTCGGTCTGATTTAAGGTGCTATTCACTGATAATCAAGATCATGTGTTTCCTGCCTTACATCCAAATTGGATGTGTTACTGACAAGAGCTTTTATTTTTCAACTTCCATGGTAACCGTTCGACAAAGAAAGAAGTTTATAATTTAGTGCATATTAAAGTATTTGGAACTAACTCACTGATGTCATTGCATGTGAGAGTGAGATCACAGTCAATAATGGGCTTATTCTCATGCATCTTAATATGTTCCTGATACTTCTCTTGACATGGAAATATTGAATGGCGATCTACATTTTGACTATATTGAGCGAATACTCCAAATGTTGAAGATGATACTCATCATGTAATGGATAGGGTCAAAATGGTGTAGGGATGAGCATAGTTATAGTCTAACCATTCGTTAATTTTCCATGAGGTCTAACGCAGTGCAATGGAGTAAGTGTCATGGGTATTGGAGAACTAGATCTGGTCTGTATGTGTTCACTGAAAGCACGCTTGTAAGATTGATGATGACAAGAGGGTAGAAAATCTTATGGGCCCATATTTTGTACATCAGACCATATCTTTTGTGTAAAAGGGTAGAAGATAACTCGTATTTTAAATATTAGGGCTTGCTTCATGTTGATTTCTAATTAAACAAGTTTATATCTGCTTATAAATCTGTAAGTCAATTTAATTAATCATTCTTATGTGATTTCACATTTCTCAAGCTGCAATCTTTTCCTATCATCTACACTGTGGAACTTTCTTATTTTTCATGCTCTCAAAATCACACATAAAGTGTTTAAAGTGTGTTTCATCTAAACTGTATGTTGTTCAAAAAAATGTAATAAGCTGTATGGAGTATCTACCTATGACGGAGACATTAGGAGTTCTTCTTTCTTCTCAAGTTTCCTTACTTATTTCTATATAAAAGAAACAGTTAACAAAAGGGTTTGAAAAGATGGGAGTGCAAGTGAAAGTTTAGATTGCTGTATGCATCAAGTTGTTACACTTGACTTATGGTGTTAGCCATTATGAAGTTCTCCATAACTATTTACCAGTAATATTTAGAGGGCAGTTACAGTTAAAGGTTACCATGAACATATGCATATACGTCTGTCTAGTAGCACTCATTCATGCTCTAAAAATGGCACTCTGGAGGCCTTTCTAGTTTCTAGATTCATAATACAATAATAAAGTTCAAAGAGTGATCACCCATTTCAGTCCAAGCTCTTATTTTTCCTAGTTCTATTGTTATTTTATCTTATACTGCAATTGCAGAAGTCTTTTCATGTGCAATTAATAGATTTCTGAAAGGATTACCATAATCTATTAAAGACAAGAATTTATTTTCATTGTTTTATAGTGCAGAATATACCATCTTTTAGATAGCTTTAATACTTCATTGCCCTTACTAGTCATCAAGCCACTTCCTCAGAGTTCACTTGCTCAACCATTAACCTTTAACACTGACATTAGAATTAGTATCCAAAATCATTTTTGTTGTTGCTAATATTCATTGATAGGAAGGGCGAAATTTTACAAGTTGCATTATGTTATCCAGAAGAATCCTAGGTTATTTCTTTCTTTCTTCTTTCAAGAAAATAATATGCTTTATTTTCTCTTCACAATGGAAAAATGGAAATATCTTTTTGCAAGTGATTTTAGTGTTAAATACAAATTGTCTTGCTTGCATGTAAGACCATGAAAGAGGGGTTGAGTGACTTGTGTTTGTTCTTCAAAGGTAAGGTAGTTTAGAGTAACTTCTGTATATTGCACTTTGGAACTCATTAAATTCTTTCATTTAATATAACAATCCAGGTTGTGCTCTCACATTTCTCAGCAAATAGAAAAAATTGCCATCCTTTTGCTATTAACTAGTGGTCCATCTGTACATGGGAGTTGCAAGACCTAGTTATCCTTCACTTTCTGAACTTAGTAGCAAGCTGTTGCTTTCGTGCAACTATGCTACTTAATATATACTGGAGCCATATTCTTGATATCTTAAATTTTAATTTTTCATCCTTTATTTTCTTCATCAGCAAACTACTGTTATTTCTTTATTTGTAGTTACTGCTTAATGTTTTAGCTCGTGGAAATACTGACGTGTTATACACATCTTTTCATCAGGAGGAGAATTCGATGCAAATATTTCCAGATTTACATTGCCTATTCGTGCTTTGTCTTTCAATAGATTGGGTACCATGGTGGCAGCTGGTGGCGATGATGATGGTATTAAACTCATCAATACAATAGATGGTTCAATTGCAAGGGTTTTGAAAGGACACAGAGGGTCTATCACTGGGATAGCTTTTGATCCAAACAGTGAGTACTTGGCTTCAGTTGATTCAGTTGGAACCGTTATGATCTGGGAGCTCCAGTCTGGAGTCATATCTCACACCCTAAAAAATATTGCTCCTAATACCTCTTGCGACTTTTCAACATTAGCTGCAATTGGCTGGAGTCCAGATGGAGAGATGCTTGCTGTTTCTGGTTTGAAAAATGATGTGGTTATGTATGATAGAGATACAGCTGAAAAACTCTTCACATTAAGAGGTGATCACACACTACCCGTGTGTTTCTTGGCTTGGTCACTCAATGGAAAATATATTGCTACCTCTGGTTTAGATAGGCAAGTTTTGATCTGGGATGTTGTTAAGAAACAAGACATTGAAAGACAAAAGTTTGATGAAAGTATATGTTGCATGGCATGGAAACCACATGGAAACGCGTTAGCTGTCATTGATGTTATGGGGAAGTATGGTGTTTGGGACAGTGTTGTACCATCTTCTATGAAGTCACCTACTGAAGGAGTTCCATCATTGACCTCAAAAAGAAGTGATGGCCTACTCTTTTTTGATGAGGAAGAACACGAACAGACAAGTACATCAGGCAGTGATCGTGGAGAAGATAGCCTTGTTGGTTCTGAACCAACTACCAGAAAGAGATTACGTAAGCATGTTTTTAAATACAATGAAGAATCTGACGAGGATATTGATGATGGAACGAGTTTGCTTCTGAACCGCAATAAGCCTTCTATTGCTGGCAGGGAAAGCGTGAAAAATGGTAAGGCGACAACAACCTGTCCACCGACTGTTACTGGACCGATGATGCAGGAGGCTTTTCAGCCAGGTTCTACTCCTGTTCAGTCTGGAAAAAGGAGATTTTTATGCTATAATATGCTTGGAAGTATAACCACAATGAAGCATGATCATGATGAAAATTCCCATATAGAGGTATTCGTTTATCTTCCTGTTCCACATCTGCGATCATGGTTGTCAACTTGTCATATTTTCATTAGCATTACTATGGTCTAAAATAGCCAAATCAATTGTCGTAACGTGTGCATATACCACTATGTGTTGTTTGCAGATCGATTTTCATGATACTGGCAGGGGGGCACGGATTCCTGCAATGACCGACTACTATGGTTTCACTATGGCTTCCTTGAATGAAAATGGAAGTGTCTTCGCAAATCCCTGCAAAGGCGAGAATAACATGAGCACCATCATGTACCGTCCTTTCAGAAGCTGGGCAAATAACAGTGAGGTTTGTTCATCCATCATTTATCACTTGCATATCTCTGCAGATTTTTAAAAAAAGAAAGAAAAACCCTGACATGAATTTAAACTCAACTCACGTCATCTCTTCAACCTACTTAGTGGTTTATGCGACTTGAAGAAGAGGAAGTAAGAGCCGTAGCACTTGGCAATTCTTGGGTTGCTGCTGTTACAAGTTTAAATTTCCTTCGCATTTTCACGGAGGGTGGTTTGCAGGTTTTATTCTTTGAATCCTAAACTTGATTATATGATCACCGTGTCTTGTATTGTGGAAAATTTTATGGTAAATTTGATTGATTAATGTTCTGTTTCTTTTTTTTTTTGCTTTTGCAGAAGTTTGTTGTTTCTCTTGATGGACCAGTAGTGACTGCATCAGGTTTTGGGGATGAACTTGCAGTTGTTACACATTCTTCTCCCTCCCTCCCTTCAAACGAGCAGTGTTTAGAGTTCAGAGTACTTAATGTTTCTACCGGGACCCAACCTATGAGAGGGCGGTTACCATTGACTCCTGGTTCTTGTTTAACATGGTTGGGTTTTAGTGAAGATGGTCAGCTAAGTTCGTTTGATTCCATGGTATGCCTAAATACTATTCATGACTTCATTGTAGGGTTTAGAAAAAAATCAACTTGATTGGTGAGGAGTATATTGATATATTTATACTACAAATTTACAAAGGAAACAAATAACAAACTTCCTAACTATTTGGTTACTTATCCTTCTCTAAACTACAATTCTTATGGTCAATAATCAATATCCCCTCTCTCAAGCGATGTGGCATGGACCAACTAGAAGCTTGACACGAAATGATTCGAACAAGGGGCGTGGAAGAAAAAACACCTTGATTTTTACCAAATTAGGGTTTAGGAAAAATCAATTGTAGTTAAAATGATTCAAACAAGCTCTGATACCATATCAGGCTTTAGGAAAAATCACCTTGATTGAATGATTGGTGAGGAGTACATTGATATATTTATATTTATACTACAAATTTACAAAGGAAACAAATAGTAAACTTCGTAACTATTTGATTACATTATCCTTTCCTAAACTACAATTCTTATCATCAATACTTCATAACACTAAGATTAATATTTGTGAACTTATATAAGAAATTTGATTTTATATGGCCAGGGTGTTCTTCGTGTATTCACTCATCAATATGGAGGCAGCTGGTTCCCACTCTTTAGGTAAACAAACACTTAAATGTACTCAGAAATGCTTCATTTCAATCAGTTATGCTATTACAGATGGTCATCTATTATATTGTTAGCAGTGCCAGCAAATTAAAAAAGAAAGAGGAAAACTACTGGGTGGTTGGATTAAACTCAAGCAAGTTGTTTTGCGTTTTATGCAAATCCCCTGATAAATTCCCACAGGTAGTGCTAACATGAAAATCACATCTTCACTCGTATTTTTTCTGCCAAATTGTTGTTTTGAAGCTAATATTGTGTTCTTCGTGATTCAGGTCATCCCTAAACCTGTCCTCACTCTATTAGATCTTTCAATCCCTCTTGCATCATCTGACCTGGGGGCTGATAATCTTGAAAATGAGTTCATATCTAGCAACATGCATCTCTCCCAGGTAAAATAGTTGAATTGGAATTTATTGTCTCCATATAAAAAAATGCTTGAGGTTGTATAAAGTGCCCGCCTTTTATGTACTAGTCGATCAAAAGACATGCAAATGACTCTTTTTGTTGGTCTTCCTTTGTTATGTTTTTGGGTCTTTTTTGTTGGTTTACAGAATAAACTAATATATCTGCGATTTGGAACAGATCCAAAGAAGGATCGAAGTAGCAGAGTCACTGGGTCAGGATTTCACATCACTTGACCATGAGGCCATTAATACTGAAACAGCTCTGGATAAATGCATCATAAGGCTCATTGCATCCTGCTGTACTGGTTGGTTCTAATCTCTTGTTTTTCAAAATATATTTTAATTGCAAGAACAAACATTCACCATATGTTTATCAAGAATCTTACTCAATCAAACAAGATAAGAAAAAACAAAGGTCTCTTCTTGTTAGTACTATGATGTAAGTTTTTGAATGTAAAATAAATGATTTCCATATTTTATATCAGGGGATAAGCCTGTGAGGGCTATCGAACTTTTTAAGCTTCTTTCAATGGAGAAATCTGTTAGAGGTGCAATAAAGCTTGTCACAGGACTGAAGCTTCCTAATTTGGCAGAAAGGTTCAACACCATATTGGAGGTATTCAACAAATTAATCAATTCCACAATTCCATGACACAAATATGATGATGCTCATCTTTGGATTCTAATTCTCAACCATTGTTGTATTCCCAGGAAAGATTGCTTAAAGAAGCCAAAGAGATGATGGTTGTAGAATCAACAGAACCCAAGACTAATGGAGTTGATACAAGCAAAACATTCAAGTCACCAGAAATCTGCAAGGCTAAAGAGCATGTGAATGAGTTACAATCTGGTCAACTATCATCACCTTCTTTTGTGAAGAAAAAGAAGGTAGAAGAGCCACCTAAGGTTGAGAAGGTGTTAGAACCAAAAGAGACTACTAAATCAGAAAATAAAGTTTTAAATAACAAGAATATAGGCGCGTCAAGTCAGGTAGAGGTACATCGTACAACTAATCCGTTTGCAAAATCCTCAAACAATCAAGACAGAACCTCTTTGTTAGATTCTCTTAAAAAGATGAAGAAGAATGAGACTCCAGTTAAAAAATAAGCCATTGAGGAAGATTTGCAAGCTTCAGAAAGTGGTACCAGACACACCTACAGTGGGATGTTAATTTGGCACCTCTTTTGTATATAGTATTTAAGTCCTACCTACTGTTTCTTTATATAGGTATTAACATTGTGCAAACTTTTTCCAATCTTTGATTATTGAACTTCAAAGGCAAGGCACAAACTTCCTTGTTTATGCAGGGTTTTGTAGGCAACCGATTTGATCTTTATATGTGGATGGAGTTGAGGAGTTCCAGGAATTGTAGTGTTTTTAAGTGGTTAAATTCCCTTTGCATGGGTTGTTTTGGTTTATTTAACAATAGTCGCTTCATCTTTGTTGGTTTAGATTTTTGTATAGTCTCTGTTATGTTTTACATAAAAAGGTTGGTATTTGGCTGGAACATAGTTTTAAGTTTCCACATTTTCCAGTTTTAATATATTTTATTTTATTTTACAAAAGGTTTGTTAAAAGAAACCAATGTATTGATGCTCATTTAGTGATTTGATTGTTTATAAAAAAAATTAACGAACGGGTTTAGTTTTTTTCCAATTTCATCATCTGTTTAAGCCGTTTATTCCATTTAATTTCATTCGAGGATTTGGAGTGATACAAGCTTGGGGGTTGGCATGCCCATCTTGGCAATGGGACGATGGGTTCATCCCAAGGTGAAATTTGGAGTTTGGACTCGAATGATATTCTCAAAGGATTTGTTGATAGTGCCTTTGCCGGTGACTTAGATGGTGGGAAATGTACTTCCGGCTATGTGTACAACAAGTTTGCTACTATGTTTTGTGACAATTGTTCATTTTGTCAAAATTCCTGGGCAACGTGTGATTTCATTATATTTGAGATCTGGTTAGAAAGGGAGAAGTGGAGCTCATCGTGGAACAAAGGAGTAGCTTAACTTACGTTTTTTGTAAAACTATCTACGCTCTTGGCAGTTCAAGAGAACAAGGTTGTAAACTAGAAGGTGATGAGCTCCTCCTCAACCAGGAGGAGACGAGTTCCTCCTCAACCAAGAGGCGACAAGTAATTTCAGCTTACTGGCAAGCATTTCCTCCTCAACCAGGAGGCGACGAGTTAAAGTCTATGTAAAACCCAAAATTTTGTAAAAATTATGAAACTAATTAAAATGCAAGTTTAAATAAAAATTAGTAAGATTATATGATTGGCTATATCTAATTAGAGTTAGTTGGAGGTGATGTGTATATATATATAAGGTTTTGGTGTATAAATGTAAGGAGGACCAAAGCTTAGGGGCTAAGCATGTAAATATGTATATAAATAAGTGTCTTGACTCCAAAAAAACTGGAGTCAACCCCTCAAATTTCTGGAACCATCGATAGAGAGAGAGAAGGAGGTTCTAGAGAGAGAAAGAGATGGAAGAAAGGAAGAATTAAAAGGCACAAGTGTAAATCTTGTGTTTGATTCAAAGATTTTTGGAGTTTGGGGTTCTATTCTCCTCATCTTGGCTTTGATTTGAGTATAGCAAGTTGGGTTCTCAGCTTGGCTTTGATTTCAAGTAAGTTCAAATTTAAATTGTGTTTGATTTTAAGTTTGAGTTGTTGTTTGTCATGATTCTTGGCTTCTATGTTGAAAAATCATGATAAATGGGTCAAATTTTGGGGAAATATTGAAAGTTAGGGTTTGGTATGATCAAGTGAGTTCAAAGTGTTGATTCTTGAGTTTGATTGTGGTATTCCATGTTAGTGTTGGTGATTTATGGTTAAATTTGTGTTGATTTGGTTAAATGGGTCAAAAGCTTGAAATTGAGGAAGAAAGGGGTATTGATGATTAAATTGTTGTTAAATGTGTTAAATAATGGTTATATTTGAGTTATGAAGTAATTTGGTAAGAGTTTTAAAGCTTATGATGAAAGAGATGTGTTTTGGTGTTGGGATGTTAGTAAAATTCGGAGCCTGCAGCAAAGAAAAAGGCCCAGAATTACTGTTCACGGGGGCTCGCGGCGCGAGCCCCATGTGTCGCGGCGCGAGGCCCTCTTTTGGCGAGGGTGACTTTTCCAGAGATTTCTTCCCGGCGCGAGGCCCCTTGTCTCGCGGCGCGAGGACCCCTGAAAGGTCCAAAAACTTGTTTTTGACCCCATTTGACCTTGTAATTGATTGGGGTTTGTTTCTAATGGTTTTAGGGAGTCCAAAGGGAGTCCGAAAGACCCAAAATGAGCTATTGAGTTGTGTTATGAGTCCACACTTGTGTGTAACTTCCATGTGTGGTTAACTTAACTAAGTTAACCTTGTGTTTTGGTGATCATAGGTTTATGATCAAGTGTTAAGCTTTGGTTTGGATG